>MJUU01011970.1:23037-59708 GCA_002080025.1 Modiolus philippinarum | reverse complement strand
AAATAAATTACGCTCATTTTCTTGTGCCTTCCGCCTATAAAGTATTTCACAATAGAAGATTGATCTTGTTGTGAACAAATATAGTCGTCAAAAATTACGATTTTTTGTTTGTCATCAGAATCTGATAGTTCGTCAATGTCTTCAACTTTATCATTAGATAGTTGTAATAAATCTTCCAGAGACACTCCTAGTTTTTGCACTATTTCCTTGAATCTTTGAATTAGTTCCTTATAGTAATGTTGTTCTAAGTTCTTTGCGTAAAGAATAATTTTGTCGTAATACAATAAGGGTTTAAATAAAAAGGTGCATTAGCAAATTTGTTTTACCAGACCCACTTGGCCCCACGATGAGTAAACGGAAAAAATCACTCGGCATATTTTTTGCTCCTTGTATTGTTCTAAAATTGTTTGTATTAGACTTTTTTGAAAAATATACGGGAATCGTTGTCATTTTTTATAACCCGAATATTTATTAGATAAAAACCATGAGTGTATTTCAGGTAGGAGGGTGCATAACCGTTGTGGTAAGTAATAATGGTTGACTTTTATAATAAAAATCAGGTAAAAAAAATGCTTGCATATGATTTGACCAATCTAAGAAAAATAAAAACAAAGGTGTATGGTTTTTACGAAATACTTGATATTCAAGGGGAAATCGTATATTTATATTATCCTTTTAGCAATATATTCGTTATAGAGAGAGTAACTGGTCACGACCTGTCAGACTTACTAGAAACATATAGGAATCAAAAGTATAGAACCAGAGATACACGTCAGTGTTATGTATAACCCGTGTTATGTACCAAGTCCTAATTTACTTTAACCTATAAGATTTTTGTTTTACTTATGAGATGCTTAAACCGCAAGCAACGTACAAAATGTGAGTAAAACCTACTTTATACTTGACTGTTTTAACAAAACGTGTCAGCACGTTTCTTGTTATATTCTACCTTTTTACTTTTAAAGTGGTAGTTTTGACCGTTGTAGAAACAAAAATAGAAAACATGATTTTTGTTATATGCTCCTGGATGGTAGTTGATATCCAAAAACATCGTAGCTTTTCGAAAACATGTTTTCGAAAAGCTACGATTTTTTGGGATATCAACTACTAGGGCTTTATTTCCTGTCTACATCTTGATGTCGCCTGAGGGTCTTCAACAAGAGGTGAACAATATTCACCCCCTCAAGCGAGATCAAGAAGGCCCCTAGCGTGCACATAAGCGGTATTCTTGACAAAAATTATATCAAGGTCACTCCCTTGCTCCCCACCCGCCATGGAGTGCCAACTTGGGCGATGCCCGGGGTTGTCCAGCTGAAAGCACCAGGGTTACAAGAACGAGAATAAAAATGTTGAGCAACATCGATCGCAGCTAAAATATGTCATTGAACCAACACATGTCGTGAGCGGTCAATGAGGAAAAAAGTAAAACCGGGCAATGTCTGCCAACAAATATTTGTCATTATGTAGCCCGACGAAAGACAAAAATAAGGACAAAAACAACATCGATAGACAACACGGGGTACATCGAAATAGACGTAGACAAATGTCTTTCAGAAACAATATTGTGACGTCTAGTTTTAGCAACATTTCAAACTCCAGTATTAGTGAAGAAGAAAGGGAAAAATGAATTCTAAAATAAAATTATGCGTCCGGTACTGTCACTAGATTTAAGTGTTTTTATACAAAAAGAAAACGTAAACACAAAAGTAAGTAAATGTAAAAAAGTAAACGTAAACATATTAATAAAGCCGATAAGGCATCAGCTGTAAACTTAAAATATATTTATACTAGCGGTATTTTTCAGTATAAATTACTGGTACTTTAAGTAAACTTAAAACGTATTTGTAACTTGTTGGTATAACTTAAACGCTTTAAGTCAAAGTGTTACTTCTCAAAGACTTCACACTTCACTTCTTCAAATCCTTTCGTAAAATATTCACAGTTTTTTTCTGTTATTAAGAAACTTTATGTGTCTTAACTTACATTCTAATTACATCATGATTATGTTGTAAACATTATTAAATACATATGTTATTAGTTAAAAGGTATTATTTCACTGTATATTTATAACTTAACTAATCAATAATTCTCATTGGTCAAGACTGCAACACGTGACTGTGAACAAAACATCGTGTCTCCCGCTAAACGTCGTGTCCAAATATCATACTCCCCTCATTCGAATTTCTCTAGATTTAACACAAGTTGTCATAAAAATATTAGTGAGTGAACTTCAGCAATAGTTCATACGTGTTCCGAGTTTAGAAACAGCTCCTTTTTACCAAGCCAGACGACAGTGAGCTGCAGGATTTTCTAAATAATAAGGTCTCAAAAGTGCAGTTGTTATTTCACCTTTTCTAACTGTAGTGTACCACGAGTTTTTGAGTCCTTATAACTCGATTTTAACTGTGGGTGCAGCCTTCGAAAACAAGGGGTACCGATGGGGTTTCAGAAAAAAAAGGATTCAAGAAGAAAACTTGCCAGTTTTTGACTCAATTGTTCAAGCAAGTTACAAAATTTCAGATAAGACTGATGAGTACGCACACCCCTCCCCTGGATTCAACAGACAATTATTTGTACATATTAAACGTTGTGATGGAATAAAACATTTATTTCAAATTCATGATGGAGATATGAAGATTTGCTTACACTCAGGGCATCGAATTATCATGATTTTCTCGGATAAACAAATCTTCATATATCCATCATGCATGGGAAATAAATCTATAATGTTAGCACCAGAGGCAAGGTAAAATTAAGATCGTGATTGCGATGCACTTTCTTTTTGTGATCTCTTTTTATATTATTGGATTTTTTTATTGATAGCAACCGCGAAACATTCATTTGTCTAATACTTTGTGTTTTGCAATGTGCATGTGTTGACCAAAACGTTTTAAACAATAGTTAAAAATGTAAGTTGCAAAAACATATTGTTGTTAAACTTACGAATAGCCAGGGTCCTTGTGTGGCTTGCTGTGCTTACTTTAATGATTCTCTTAGTTATAACACTCAAACATATTGTGTAGTACGTAGATGGTTTTAAATTCTGTATTGTTACCTTTTCAACATTGAAATTTGCAGTTACCGTCTTGTTTTTGAAACCTAAAAATGTAATATTGTCATAGTTTTAGTATATTAGGAAGTATAGAATAATAGCTAAAATCGAAAAATACACCATCTATATGACAAAAATTGTAATAAAAACTAGGATACAAACTGTCGGAAACGATAGTGATACCTCCAACCAGAACGCATTTGTAAAAAACGATGTTTGTCATTATAAAAACATCGTTATTTTGATCTTTTATCTACACGGGATTCAAAAATTATTGCATACAGGCATTAAGGGGAGAGGGACGGAGAAAACAAAATTATCCAAAACTTTCATTCGAAGCAATATTTTTTCGAGTAGTAAAAGAGTAAACAAAAATTAACCTAACAGACGGGAACTAGCGGAAAATCCTTACTTTCTATGGTAACTATATCAGCAGTCAATTCTATTTGTTTTATACAATATAACCGTAATGATTAAAAATCGCAAGAGAATTCCTTTGGTATTTTTAGTATTTTGATCTTTTATACTTTTATTATATAACACAACTAACAATTAAATGCAATCACTACAGTTGTCGGTATGTTACCTCTGTCCTTATGTTTGTCATCATACCATTTGAAAGACTAAACATTGTTGAAATATGTAATGTGGTCAAACTTGATCCTTTTGAAAACCTTTACTGAATATAACTAACAAAGTATTAAACTGAAATTAATCGGAATAATTCGAGAATGCTAAAATAAAACTTTACTTTTGTTACAATCATCCCATTTCTGCTCTTTATAATATACAACATATTGCAGTGGTCTGCTTGTGTAATATTTGCTACAATATACCAATGGTCGTATCTGTATCTGTGTAGGGCTAGCAGCAATTACATTATACGGCGGTATGGATGTCGATACTAAAATAGATATATTAATGATAGAAAACATGTAGTGACAAACAAGATCTAATTTGCATTCGTTTTCAGCTCTGACATGTAGATATTCAAACTCTAGATATCTAAACTAATAACCAACTGACAAATTTCTACTATTACGGGTCCGGTTGTTCTGGAAATAGTATCAGTATAAAGTACTACAGCAGTTAATGACTGTCTTATTCATTTATTAACATGTCCACGTCGGTTTTAATTTCTTAAATAGCAAATATTTATACCTATAAGTTGTTACGTAAATATCTTTTGTACACTGAAATAATCTTCTGTTGCTTCAGCAGTAATAGACAGTATATATACAATAAATATTCACATGGTATCAATGCTGTTTTCTGCAGCTGACAGTTAGACGAACTTATGAATATTTAACTAACGTGAAGCTAACCGTCAATACTATCCGTCAATAGCGGTAGCCGTCAATACTGTATCCGTCAATAATATTCATGAGATGAGGGTGCGTTCGGAAAATGTAAATATTAAAACTCGGATACGTGATTGTTATAAACAGACAAAATAGGTAATTTTTAATGAAAAAAAGAATTAAGAGTAACAAGAGAAACAAGAGGCATGGGGTACGGAAAATTTCCGGAGAAGAGTTTTTAAATTTAAAAAAAAAACAAATGATCGTTATTTCCTTTATACTATTAAATTAATTCTTGTAACAACGGCAGTAGAATACCGAAGGAACAAGGGAAGCGATGACTACAAAAATCGAAGTCCAAAGACATGGCAGAAACGGTAACAGATAAAAACAAAGACAAAACAAGGACGTGAGACAGCTACAATGCACGGAAATAAAAAGATAACATTAAGAACTAAGGCACTCATAGTGTGAACTCCCATGAAAACCGGGAGTGACATCAGGTGCTCCGGAAGGGTAAGCATGTCCTACTCCGCTAGCGGCACCCGTCACACTATCAGTGAGTCAATCCGGGGTTGAGTCAAATCCGGTTATGTCAAATCCGTGAAGACGTGGAATCTAGCTGAAAACGTCCGTTTTCATTTGGGACACAGACACGTCATATCTGTCAATGATGTCATGGTGACGGCCATAGAATTTCTGAAGGGATGAAAGTAACAAAGGCTGAACAAATCCCTGACTAAGCAGCTGTAAAGGTTTTCCTGACTGTATGAGTTTTTTTGTTAAGGGACCGACCAATTAACCTGAAAAAGGGGGGGGGTTATGGTTTTTTTTTCTGGACAGAAACAAATTATTTATTTTTTGCACGCGTATCAACAAAATATTTTTTCAAAATTATCATTATTTTTGGGGCAGAAAGCCTCAATCAGAAAATTTTTTTTCATCATTTTGGCAGCCAAAACATTTTTTTCACTTAAAATCAGATCCAAAATATTTTTTTAGAAAAAAACCATAGCCCCCCCCCCTTTCAAGTTAAATGGTCGATCCCTAATTTTAGATCGGTGTATCGTGTAGAATTTACCGTGTTAGATAACGCAAACATTTTGATGACAAGGTATTCATGGTATTTTGAACTTTACAGACTCTGCTATCGTCTGCTTGAAAAGGCAATTCAAAGTACATCAATGTGTTTATGACGGGCATCAAAGGCACAATTAAGTGACTTAAGGCGAATTATACGTAATTAACTAACAGTAAATTAACTATTCCAACGATTTTCTTACATCACATATTATTATAAAGATTAGCAACTCTACTCTCACCCCATATTAATCACAACAAAGATGATATGTCTCTTACTGCATATACTGAAAGTTACAAAAACTTCGTTACAGAATGTACAGTACTTATCAAATAAACAATTAAATAATTTCTGATTTAAATCAACAGTTATTTCCGAACTTAATTTTATAGTAACTTCTGTACTAGATTACAGGAATTTGGGTACAAAATTTACAATAATTATATACGGTATTACATTTACAGCAACTTCGCTGCAAAGTTTACTGTAACTGTTGTGCGAAATTAATAGTAACTAAAAATAATATTACTTCGGTATGGCCTTTACAGTAACTTTGTTACTAAAGTTGCACTAACCTCGGTATAACATACTGAATTTACAGAAACTTCGATACAAAATGTACAAAGCTATGTGATACTGTATAAAAATAAATAAACACCCTAATCCTAATCTCTGAAAACAATGAAATTGACATTTCAAAATTTAGAACAGTTCTAACGGATCCAAAATCAATAATCGATACTGGATAGAAATTTTCTGAAATATCCTTACTTATCATTTATATATTTTTTATTGAAATCTAAAATCAATTGCCAACATCGATAACATTTCGAGGCTGTCAATTTCGTTTCATGACTTAATTACTATCGACGCACTTTCCTACACCGTAATCCGCCTTAATTGCGACAGGGATCCAGTTTTGAACCCAAAGCTGTATTCAGAATTAAGCGCAAGAACTCTTACGATTGGTTGATATGATATTAAATGTTTAAAAAACTGATCGATCTACATCAAATCTGATTTAAACAGCGTAACCCTGACGTTATAATTTGACATAGGGTCGACAAAAAATTATTTATCCTTTTTTCAGAATGTCAATTTTTGAGTATCGTTTTGAAATTCTATTATTTATCATTTTATAGTATCCAAGAAATAAAGAAAAGCTTGCGTCTACATTATAAATATTGCGAATGTGGGGAAGCCCTAAATACCTATTAATGTCGAGAGAATTTAGGACAGAAATATATTGATAAGCACAAACAGCCTACTGTGTCTGATAGAGAAGTTTACCCACCTGGGGAGTTCTGTCACAAAGAGTTCATTATATGTGAATGTATTTGAAACTAAGAAATAAAAATTCTTGCCCTACACATTTTATTCCGAGATGGCCAAAAATAGTTGTGTCGGTGACTTGACTACTGTTATGTATAGCATCTTTGGCACCATGCTGTGGCTGATAGAAAAGTTTACCCATCTGGGGAGTTCTGTCACAAAGAGTTCATTATATGTGAATGTATTTGAAACTAAGAAATAAAATTTCTTGCCCTAAATTTCTATTCAAGACAAATTAATTTATTTTCATGACAAATAAAATTTTATTTCACTTACACCAAGATTAAATTGTTAAGTTTACGAAATCGTCCAAGTCACCCCCTCCCCTCCCTTGAGAATCAAATATATTAAGTCATTCCCGTTTTGTAAAAAAACGGTAGGTTGCATGGTTTTTAGTTATTCAAAGTTGACACTTAATTCCCTGCAATTATTTCTTTCTCCGATAGAATTACCCTAATAATCAGGAATACATCACACAAAAGTACCATATGTATAAATTTCGAACGCACCCTCATCTCATGAATATTATTGACGGCTAGCGTTATTGAAGGATAGTATTGACGGCTAGCTTTACGATAGGGAATATTTAATGCAGAAAAAACTGAAGACTTGAAAGACCAATAACCAAAACACACATTACATTTGATAAAAAGTGAAAGTTAAAAAACACAAGAAGTGTTTATTTGTAGACTGTCGGCGAACTTATTGTCTATACTGATATGTTACGTTACTATTTATTATCTGTTATTCTATTATTTTCATAGGGGTACGGGTTATATTCCATCCCTGTGTTTTGTACCCCCGACTGGCCAGCAGAATACAGGATAAGATTTGGTATCCAATAAGGAAGCACAACCTATATCCTTCTTGCCAAGCTAAAGTTTTCTCTTCAAAGTGTTTCAAAATCCATTGCGTTTGCTATGATGGTGTCATATTCCTAGTCAAGCCAACAAATCGAAGTACTAAATCAGCCAGGATATTTCGGCAGATTATCAGGTTATCTCCTGATTTGTAGCGACTTTTTCATTCATCCATGGGCAATGCTTAATATACTCAAATTCAGAAATTATAAATGCATAAATTGTCGCCTTTTTATTGGTTGAACGTTTACATGTGAAACTTACAATTAGGACTAGTAGAAAAATAACATTGAACAAACGTCATTCCTGTATTGTATCCATCAGTATATTGGTATGAAATAGCAAACATCCAATCAGCACCATTTTTATCTTCCAAACCATCAATAGTTAAGCTAGTGCTATTTTGATCAATTTCAATCCAGTTTAAATCACTCTACAATAACAATAACAATTTGGCATGAGGAAGGTGATCATTAATTTTGTCAAAACTAAAAACAAAAGTTTATATAAAATAATAATCACAATGGATTATTTAACCTACGTAAATTTAACAAATAAATATGTTGTTGGCGGAGGTAATTCTTGACTGATGTATGTTTTATGTATTTCCTGTGTGTTAATAGTCTTTCCGCATATTCCCTTAGGTAAATTTATAGAAACAGCGTAAAAACATTGAGCATAATCATTAAGTTTAGATCATATTTCGCTTAAAAGGATATAATTATTTTTCGGAAATCTGCTTACATTCTTTACGTAATAGGGGATATTGACAGGATATTCTTCAGGATTCCGTTAAATTGGCTTTGGGATCCAATGACCTGAAGATATTACAGGTATACTGGCCTCTCACTGATACTGCCGATGTCTACTGAAATCTATGATAATTCTTTACCAAACCCTTCGGGGAGTTTTGAATTTGATCTTTATTCCGTAGTGCGACAGTGTTTTACCAGCAGACTAGGCTCCTTGAGCTAGCCGGCAGTTTAGCAGCGAGCACTCCTCGACCAATCTTTCTAAATTACGTTTTGTCATTTTCTTTCCTTCTCAAGATTGTGGTCTTGGAGTTAGTAGTCTACCTGTATTGGGTTTTATTTGTATATTTTATTATACTATAGGGAAACGGGATAGAGAAACGGGAGATTTGGGTACCCATAAACCGGTTTAACCCTACCGCTAGCTCTTGCTAGTGCCGGTACCAAGTCCGGCTATCCCGAGTTCCTATCGTTGTCCATGTTTGTCTTTTGTCATTTTATTGTTTTTCTCGTGCGGTTCCCTGGTGGATTGTGGCATGTGATTGTGGTTTACGGCCATTGTAGGTGTTTCCTGTTATCTTTCTTATATTAATTTGTCAATAAATTTAAAAACAAAACAATCTAGCCATGTAATATGTATGATTTAAAATTGATATTTTTTCCGCTTGCAATGAAGTATCAAAATATGTATTCAGGCCATTTTTAGTATGTACTTAATCATTTTTAGACTGCAGTATATATGCATTACTTATTTTCTCCGTTGATTCCCTAGACAATAAGAGAAATCAATCTCCCATTTCTGTTCCGATTGACCTGGGGTCAGTCGGAGTAAATTGCGTCACATAATATTGTGACGTCCTAAATTTATATTGTGATGTCAAATTTCCAGCTAAAATTCACCAATTGGAAACTCATCAATTGCAATCTATTCCTTTCTTAGCAGCAATTTACCTAACCTCTCAACATATGCAATGCATATTTAAATTAATCCGTTGCTGCAGAGCTTGTGGTTTATGCATTACTTTGTGGAATGTGCAAAAGCACGGTCACAAAAACTGCTGAGTAAGGGATATGTTCAGACGTTGTTCCTTTCATTCTTCGGAAATTCCATGGTCATCACCACGGCATTATAGTTAGATATGAAATGATGGTGTCGCAGGTTAAAATGGACATATTCAGCTAAGATTCACGTCTTGTCGGATTTGACATTTTCGATTCTGACTTCACCTTCAATTGACCCACTAATAGTGTGACTGATGCTGTATCGAAAGCAGGATATGATTCCGCTTCCGGAATCCTCGATGTCACTCTTGGTTTTAGGAGATTCACACTGTTAGTGATTTAGTTTTTTTGTGTGATGTCTTTTTTATCATACTTTTGTCTACGTTATTGATGTGAGTGCTACCGATTTGTCCTTGTTAATATCTGAATTCTTAAAAGATTTACAGACGCTTAATCACACTACAAAACAAAACCCACTAAGTGACACTGATGAAATACATGACATGAAGTTAAAAATCTCATAAAGGAATAAAGAGTAAATTGAAATGAAAATAAGTATGTCACATATGTTATTCAGTTTTCCGATCATTATTTCAGCTTAAATAAACAGTTGGCTTCCCTCGATGTTAAAAATGATCCATACCACATAAAGCTGAATTTTCATGTTTGACATTCTCCATTAATCTAGTTTTCTTGTATGGCATTTGCTTTGGAATCAATTCTACAGCATTTAATGAATGAAACACAACTGCGACAGAAAATGCACTACTAAATGATCAGAACTAAATTAATTTCCTTTAACTAATTGAAATATTCCTTTAAATGCATGTCTTTATCAAATCATTGTAGATTAATTTAAGTTTCTCGGTTAGAACATTAACTTCAATGACACAGATATTGCAGTAAATGAAGGGTGTTTATTCTCCGTTGCTTACCTTGCACATATGATTTTGTCGGTTACCGTGACACCAATAAACAAGTATTCGCTTTATTGTTGACATGTTGTCTTGGCTCCAGGACAAGGTGTAGTTCTGAGAAGACTTCTCCACTAAAATATATTCTGGGAGCTTTCTCGCTGGAAAATTGAAGCACACACAACCTTTCTAAGCTTTGATTTGGACTTAATTATATTTTCATACTTAGAGTTAGAGATGACATAAACGTACTTATTAAAAGCTTTCTTGCCGTCAAAATTTTGAGAAATTGCTATGACACCTATTTACGATTTATATACAGCAATATTCGTCAATATTCGTTATCAACTTCACCATTGTTGACTGAACTAAGTTCTGTACATGCTTTAGGGTCCATGATCTTTGAAACTTATATTGCATTACGAGAAGTTCATTTCTTTATCAAATGAAGTATCCCTCTGAATTATAAAAACATGATAACAACAAACACCTACAATGGCCAGGAACATACATAAATTCAAGGCAAAACATTTCTAATATAATAGGGTTCAGAAAAAATCTCTCTGAACAAACATTTTCTCATTATACTGTCTTACAGTAGCTGTCTCTAACGGTTAACGATTTTTCCACTACAAATATAATTAGAGTGTTTGGGCAGGTTTTTCAATACTAAGTTGAACGAGGATTCCGAACGCAACATGAAAAATTCACCAACAATACTGAACCAGTGTACAAAAATTCAAAGCCGTATCCTTTCATACTTCTCGACAATGCTGATGAGAACAAAAATGTGATTGACTCAATAAGGTCTTTTCTTACTCATGTCAAGAAGATCGTAATCTTGTTGATTATACCATGTACAATATATAAACTGTAATGAAAATGGAACAATTTTGTTGAATTCTGTGATATTGTATTTTTAATTTTTATAGGCCATTTGGCAAGTAAATGATTTTTATTAATCATATTCGAAGAACAATATACATGTGATAAAAAATGGAAAGAACTTGACAACAAAAGGGGAAAAATGTTCTATATTTAAACAATCGAAGTTAACAGGAAATACCTACAATACCAAAATAATTGCAATGAAAAACCATAATATGCAAGGGAATTGTACACGAAAAAATACAAATGGAAAAAACAAAAACGTAAACAACTATGAGAATACGCGATAGCCATTACGGGCACTGGTTAAAGGCAGCGGTAGAATTAAACATACTAATGGGTATCAAAACCTCCCCTTTCTATTTCCAGTGTCCTTATATCATAGAAAAATCCGAATAAAATCAAATAAACTTTGAGTAAATATAAGAATTTTACCAAGAATAGGATAAAACCAAATCATTGGTACCAGTTTAACTTTATATGGTAAAGTGCATTTTTCATTCTTGTGATCTGTGAAACTGACTCATTATTTGGATCAAAGTAAGCAATTTAAAAACATAACATTGCGTAACATGTTAATATTAGTCAACCATAGAGAGATTTATAGTTGCAATCTAAATATAATGTGTCTTTTTGTGCGTGGATTATAATATGGCAGGTATTTAAAGTAAAGGTGACCATGTAGTTAAATTTGAATTTTTGACGTCTATATTATCACACTACATATCTAATGTTTATTCCTTTCTAAACTGAAGAACAACAATAAAGAGAAAAAGAGATTGACGATATATTTTCTACCGTTTCTTTTTTCTTTCTTTAAATTCTAAATCTGTTAGGTACATTGAATTTATGTGTCTTATGTCACTATAAAGAATACTTTTCAAAAAGTTAAGAGATTACGCATTTGTTACAAAAATGCGTCCATTAAAAACTATGTTATCGTTCCGTCCTAGAAGTGGTAACATATGGTCGACGTGTATTTGGTAAAATGTCAATGCAGGGAGGACAATGGTGCCTTGTAGAAGCGCACTGGTCAACAAGTCTTATTCATTTGTTATCGAAATACTGATCAAAAACAGTTCCGAGAATAACCAATTTTAAACTAGAGGCTCAGAGACTGAGCCGGTATCGCTCACCTGACAAAACGCTTCTATATGCCATGCATGACCAAAAATTATCATGTTTTTTACCAATGGGGTAGGGTGTTTAGGTATGTTCTCAATAAGCACCCATGTGTTTTATCTGATCCTATTGAAATGAGTAATTTTTGCAAAGGACCTTCTATACATTTAGCATAATTTGCTTTAATTGTTTAGAGAGAAGATGATGAAAAGGATGGTTTTCTCATACTGGGCTCCAATGTTAAACTATGTTCTGCACTTGAGGCAATGTTCTTTGTCGGATTGAAATGAAATGTGCAATTTCTGTAAAGTACCTTCAGTCATCATTCCTGTAAAGTTAGGTTGAATTTGCTTCAGTGGTTTCAGAAGAGTAGATGAAAATGTGATTTTCCCATAGAGTCCAATGATAAACTATGTTCCATGCTGGCAGCCATGTTTTCTAACAGATTGTAACGAAATGAGCAATCTCTGTTAAGGACCTTCTATTCATCCTTCCTGTAAAGTTTGGTTGAATTTGCTCCTGCAGTTTCAAAGGAAAAGATGAAAATGAGATTTTTCCCATAGGGTCTAATGTTAAACCTAAATTCCACACTGGCGGCCATGTTTTTTACTGGATCAGAACGAAATGAGCAATCGTTGTAAAGGACCTTCCATTCATCATTCCTGTAAAGTTTGGTTGAATTTACTTCAGTTATTTCAGAGGAGTAGATGAAAATGTGATTGACGGTTCGGTTCTCACTTTCCCATAGGGTCCTATGTCAAACCATGTTCCGTGCTGGCGGCCATGTTTTTCGTTGGAATGGAACGAAATGAGCCATTTTTGTTAAAGACCTTAATTAATTACATCCTCCTGTAAAGTTCGGTTCAATTGGCTTCAGCCGTTTCAGAGCAGAAGATGAAAATATGATTTTTCCCATAGAGTTCAATGTTAAACTTAAGTTCCGGGCTGGCGGCCATGTTTTTTATCGGATCGGAACAAAATGAGCAATATTTGTGAAGGACCTTCTATACATCATTCCTGTAAAGTTTGATTGAATTTGCCTCTGTTATTTCAGAGGAGTAGATGAAAATGTGATTTTCCCATAGGGTCCTATGTTAAACCATGTTCCGTGCTGGCCACCATGTTTTTCATCGGATTAGAACGAAATGAGCAATCTTTGTTAAGGACCTTTAGTACATCATTCCTGTAAAGTTTGGTTGAATTTGCTTCAGTGGTTTCAGAGGAGAAGATGAATATGTGAAAAGTTTAACGGACGGACGACGGACGCCAAGTGATGGCAATAGCTCACACTGACCCTTCGGGTCAGGTGAGCTAAAAAGAAAATAAGACAACAATTAATGACAACTAACAAAACGTTCGAGAAATATTATACATATTATATATTTTCTCGCATGGAAAAATTAACAATTAATACTTATATTTTTTCATGCTTTTTCTTCATTACCTACAAAAATATTTTGCAAGCCCTATCATGAAATGACCTAATGGTAATTGGTAATGAATACTTCTTATTTAACTACTTTTGGATTATTGCTTTCCATATTATTGGATTCTAATGCTACTCCTTGAAACACGTGTACAGCATAACGAAATTTACTGTTTTTTCAGGCAACTTTTGTATATTATGTATTTTGAACCATTGGGCCGATGCCACTGTTGGTGGACCAGAGGTCCCCTAGGTTATTCACCAGCCCAATCGTTAGACTTCTCTGACATGAAGTATTACAGAAATTTACAGTTTTTATTGAAATTCTAATCACTTTAAAATACTGAGGCTTTCCGTGTATGGCACTCGGTAGATTTCCTTGGTACTGGATTTGGCGTCTTATTTCGATATTTTTGGTAAATAGTACTTCTTATTGAACTACTTTTGGATTATGCTTTCCATGTTATTAGATTCTATTGCTACTGATGAGAGGTTACTCCTGGAAGCACGTGTAAAACATTTTACGAAATTTACTTTTTTATGCAACCTTGGTATATTTTGTACTAAGATTTTAAATTTATATTTAATGAAATATAAGTCATGAAAATGGACCATACATATCTTTAATAAAATAATTGAATTTTTACATGTATAGTCGACTACCTAAAAAGAAAACCAATTTAGGTTGTGAGTGTACAATCATCTGTCAGAGGTCCATTTCAATGCTAATATTGAATAACAACCCTTTTAAGTATTTAGATCAAGAAAAATCCTTGAGATTCCCCGTTTGCGCATGTTTCTTTGTTTGAACATAAAGGGTTTAGCAACAATTGATGTACATAAAAAGCGTCTATTTTTCAGATAACCAAATTTAAATCTATAGATTCAATTTTAGATTTCTGAGCCGGAGTTGAGTTTGACTAATCATTTGAATTACGCGTGTCCATAAATCCTGAATATTGCGTTAATTTTTTTGCAAACTCGACCCAAAAGGAAAAAAAATGATGAAAAGGAGGATATGCAAAAAATGTCAGAATTTTGTTTTTATGCAACAAAAGGGTTCTTATTTTCAGAACTGATTATGTAACGGTGATCATAAAGTGGTTCTGACACCTTTTTGCAAAATGGGGAAAATCTCATGTTAATTTTCGAACCATAATTTGAAATGGATATCTTGTACATCCTACCTGACAAAATAAGGAAGTTTTTAGGGTTAAATCAAAGCAAATATCAGAAATTCTCAGCTGAGATCAGAATTTATTAGCATTTAAGCATTTTATTAAAATTCAAAACTGTTGAAAATGTGTTGCTTTACTGTTTTGGTCAGTACATTTGTAGTGTTTGTTATTTAGGTAAAAGGGGGGGATGGATACCCATAAACAGGTTTGACCCCACCGCTGGCTTTTGCTAGTGCCGGTACCAAGTCCGGCTGTCCAGAGTTCCTATCGTTGTCAAAGTTTGTCTTTTGTCTTATACGTGTTTTTCTTGTGTAGTTCCCTTGCAAATTGTTGCATGTAATTATAATTTTCAGCCATTGTAGGTATTACCTGTTATCCATTTTTTAACATTACCTGTTGATATTTAGGAAACAAACCAGGAATGAAAGAAACTTTCATTTCACAGTCTCCTGGACATTATGACAGTGACTATCATCGACGACAAAATTTTGACAGCCTTAAAGTCTCTACCATAAAAGTTATTAATAAATAAACATACCAATATCAATAGCTGGAATTTTTATCCTTTGCATATTTCTACTATGCCCTATGTCATTAACTGTTCGTATCTCTATATGGTATGTGTAATGTGGGAAAATATTGAGAAGCTTTACTGTTGTTTGTTCCCATGACACGTTGTACACGTTACTTTGTCCAAAATTGTCACTAGTTGTTATTCTGTATCTTCCATCAGCAGCATTCATTTCTGTTTCAGATATAGGCTGCATGAAAAAGAGTTTGAAATGTTACATTTAGTTTTGTTCCTTCTTGCACATAAGCAGATAATTCTAAAGTAATGGTAACAAAGCATGAGACTTCGATCGGGTTGAACCCTTATTTTAAGCATATTTTATTCATCATATTGTTACTTTTAGTAGAACATCTGATCTCCAGCTGAATTTACTCACTAGTGAATCAAAATGTAGTCTGTAGAGTTATGTATTTCCATAATAGTTGAGTTAGTCTTATGAGTTGCATGTTTTATATAAAAAAAAACAATTTCAACAGCTTGCAGTGGAAGCGTTTGTCGTCGGTCTACAGTACACAATTTAGTAAGGAGGTTCGCTCCTCATGTTTTGGGATTTCTGTCAGATTTTCGGAATTCTCTATTTTAATCCATTTAAAAGCATTATAATTTTTTGCCCTTGGACCCCTAATTTTTCCCATAATTTCATTTTATACATCTTTATGAGAATTCTGTAAAACTTTGATTAAATTTTATTTATTCTGTCACTTTCATTTTTGGTCAAACCTTGATAATATTAATCCTATGAAAAATCCGAAGAGTTCAGTTTCCCGCCAAAATTTCAATCACTTATTACTAAAAAACGAGATCATCAACCTGTAATTTTTTTTCACTTAAATTATTCTTATCTTAATTCTTTAACAAAAAATCCCCTTTATTTGAAATCCTATTTATTTTCAAATTGAGTAGCGAACCCCCTTAATGTATACATAAATATGTGGTTTGCTTGGTTTTTTGCACATTTACCAAATATTATTTATAATTCATAATTTTGTTCATAAAGAAGATTAAAAATAATTAGAATCGTGGGCCTATACAAGGCAGAAAAACAACAGGCATAAATAAATAACAGGCAAAAATATATGTCAGAGTTATTTTTCTTTGTATTTCACAAAGCCAAATCATAAAGATGACTGTATAATAACAAAACTAACATTTCAAAGGAAAATCCTTCCTAAGATGCACGTAAATTTACATGACAGAAAATTAAATCAGAATTTAGATCAATGATATTGAATACTTACTTTCAAATAAAGAAAAGTTGAGTTGTTATGTCTATAAAAACCGCCAGAAGAAATGACGGGTGCTGTGTCTGGGGCTGTAATATCAAAATTACTTAAAATAACTGACTAAAAACATCCATCTTTTGACATGAGACAAAGTTTCCACAAATACATGATTAAACCAAGCAATTGAAGTAGCTTATTTTGTTGTTTATATTGCTTATACTTATGCTTTTTGTTTATGTTGCTTATGCTTATGCTTTTTGTTTATGTTGCTTATGCTTATGTTTTTTGTTTATGTTGCTTATGCTTATGCTTTTTGTTTATGTTGCTTGTATTGTTCTTTATTTTGAAGTAAGGTCTCTTGACATAGTCAGGAAATGCCAGTCACCTGGATTAAATTCCTTTCCCAAAAAACAACACTGATGGTTCGGTGTAGGGCTTTATTGTTTTGAATTGTGTATTCAGTTCTCATAAGTTTTGTACTATTAGTAGCTTTACATTTATATGTTTTAGAACCTTTTCATAGGAAGGAATGCGTCCTTTTGCCGGTAATCTGATTCTACTGAGATTCGTGTTTCATTCTATATTTTGTTCATCATTTCTTCAGTTGCATTTGTTTTTCCATATTAATGGACAATTAGGAAAGACTTCCGCTCAAACCGGTGCTAGGGCTATCTTGAACTCACTATGAGGTAGGAGCAAAACTAATTGTTAAAGGCCTGATGGTGACTTCAAGATGGAGAACAACAATAAAAGCGTTGTTCCTTTGCTTGTTTTTACCATGTATTTGTAGAGACTTTATCTCATGTACATTTACTCCATACCCTTTCATTCACCAACTATGATTTTAGTCCTTCATAAATTGTCGGTATTCTGCCTTATCTTTCGATTAATCTAAGACACTAACCTTATAACCCTCTAATTGAAGAATACAAACCCTCTTATCTACGCTTAAAATATGATGGAAATATGCTCACCATTGCAGAAGTTAGAGAAATATACACCTTTACTTGAGAAATATTGCTTGATCTAGCCTAGATCTAGTTTGAATCAAGTTTCATTCATATAGACCTTTTCACAATAAATGTAGTGTTATTATTTTATATGACAGAAACTGGTATCATTTCTGTTTTGTGGTTTTTAATTCTTTTCACAAAATGATTTTAAAAAAAGAACCGGGACCACTACAGATTGACTGATTTAACAAGAAATGACTTCACCAATCTGCTGATCAACTTACTGAATGGACATTTTCTTAAAATTAACAGTGAAAGGATATTGATGACATGAATGCACTTGAGACAAAGTCTCTTCAAATACAAAGTAATGGAACAGCACTTATATGTTTGTTCTTCATCTTGAAAACACCATGAGTTTTGAACAATGAGCTTTGCTAATACCTCATTGTAAGTTCGGTCCCTAGCATCGGTTTGAGGGGACTTCATTCTAAAATGTGGAAAAAACGGTACATCCATGTTCTATACCCATGAATGCAGATTCGTCAACAAATATATAATTAACTGGTAAAGATTTCTTACAACCTCTATTACCCGTTGCTAAAAAAGACACATAAAAACAACCAAAAGCAATTACTTTGAATGCCAAAAACAAAACCAATCATTAATAATTCAGGGAAGCAGAGAATAAACGCCATTTTCTTATTTATATTTTTGTTGTAATAAAAAAAACAAGACACGATATTAGAGAGTTTAATCTGGTTGTTTCGATAATTTAGGCGTCTCTCGCTATATCTGTATTCAAAACAAAGATCGTGGTCAGGAACAGGTCAAAAAGACTTTTAAGAAGAGATTTATGAACAAATAAAAGGATACACAGTAAATGTACATTGGACAAAAATCAATACAAATATATTGTAAGTTTAAGCAATGAATCGATGCTTTTGTTCTTTTTCACTTGAAGTCATCATGAGGAATTCACAAATCAGCAAAAACTCGTACTTCATAGACGACCCCTAACAGCGGAATTCAATTGCTATAACAGCCATATCCCTTTATTTGTTCATTTGATAACCAAGGGATGCAGGATCGTCAACTTACATAAATATCAGGCAAAATGCTCTTACAAACACTATCATCCCCGACAAAAGACCGAAGACAATACAACATATAAAATCACAGGGCGCTGTCTACAGTCGTTCCTATTTTATGCGACGTACTACATGTATAAAAAAGTGTTGGATTATTTTGGATGTTTTTAGACAAAAAAATTAGATTTGACAAAATTACATTACACTCAGTTGTCGGATTAGGCAGGTTTCACTTCTCTTTGAAACCTCGTTTCTATATAAAAAGACTAAAACCTGCTGATTTTGTTGTATATATTTTGATGACCGTTGAACTCCAATAATTATTTCCTTTGGTCTTTGATCCTCTATTCCTTATGTAGATGATATACTGTGTAAATGGCGACAATCCAATTAATGTTACAGGAATATTGCTGCCATTTGATAACAAAGAATAAGTCTGTAAAACAATCAACTAATATTTAACTATCAATAGATTTTTTTTTCATTTTCTTTCTATGGTGTTTTCAACTTTATATTAGAAATTGAAATAAAGATAAAAATTGAAAGTCTTCCATGGAAGACATGTGTCGCCTGCTTTTGTGAGAAACACAAATATCCAAGTTGTTAAACAGGATGTAGACATCTGACAGACCTGAATTTGATAAGTGCAATATGGAATCCCATACTTAAGTCACCCGCCAAATTTCAAGTGACTGTGATTTGCAGTTGCTGAGAAGAGTGTTACGAAATTTTTACTATTGGCACTACGTTTAAAATTTTACTATCGGCGGTACGTTACAAATATTCAAAATTTTGAAAGTCCGTAAGCAGGAAATAGGTGTCTGATACCCTGAATTTAATTAGCGTAATAGAGAACCCAATACTAAAGTCAAATACAAAATTTCAAGTGGTTGTGATTTGCATATTGCTGAGAAAATTCTCACGGTTGACAGTACTTGTTAAAAATATTCCAAGTCGGTAAACAGGAAGTAGATACCAAAAAGACCTGAATTCGATATGCGAATTATAGAACCCCAAACTTAAGTCACATAGGAAGTTTCAAGTGGCTGTGATTTGTAGTTGCTGAGAATAGTGTTACGAAAATTTTTATCCTTGACAGTACTTGTTGAAAATATTCTAGGTAAACAGGAAGTGGATGTCCGACAGACCTGAATTCGATAAGCGCAATATGGAACCCCATACTAAAGTCACATACAAAATTTTAAGAGGCTGTGATTTGTAGTTGCTGCGAAAAGGGTTACGAAAATTTTTACCATTAACAGTACTTGTTGAAAAATATTCCAAGTCGGTAAACAGAAGTAGATGTCGGGCAGTCATGAATTCGATAAGCGCAATATAGAACCCCATTCTGAAGTCACATACAAAGTTTGAAATGGCTGTGATTTGTAGTTGCTGCAAAAAGTGTTACGAAAATTTTTACCTTTGACAGTACTTATTGAAAATATTCCAAGTCGGTAAACAGGAATTGAAAGTCCGACAGACATGAATTCGATAAGCGCAATATAAAACCCCATTCTGAAGTCACATACAAAGTTTGAAATGGCTGCGATTTGTAATTCCTGAGAAAAGTGTTAGGAAAATTTTTACCATAGACAGTACTTGTTAAAAAATATTCCAAGTCAGTAAACAGGAAGTGGAAGTCTGACAGACCTGAACTTGATAAGCGCAATATGGAATCCCATAGTTAAGTCACATACAAAACTACAAGTGGCTGTAATTTGTAGTTGCTGCGAAAAGTGTTACGAACATTTTAAATACTTGTTGAAGAATATTCCAAGTCGGATGAAGATGTCCGACAGACCTGAATTTGATAAGCGCCAAATAGAACCCCATACTAAAGTCACATGCGAAATTTCAAATGGCTGTGATTTGAAGTTGATGAGAAAAGTGTTTAATTGGGACAGACAACAACGATGACGACTAAAGACGACTAAAGTGATCACTATATGTTGCCACATACTACGTGTGCAGGCGACACAAAAATATACGCAAAATAATATAACAAGTTATTCTTGGTATTGACGTAGTATTGGTTTTTCCCACATGAAACTAAGGATAAACATTCTGTCAATTCTTCGTTATTTGAAATAAATTCTTTCAGTCGGTTGAAATATGCAAGGTGCGGATAATTGGTGAAATAAATAACATAAATAACATTGAAATAAGACACCCATCACTTCATAGGGGAAAAATTATAACTTGCAATCGTTACAGGTGGGTATTGTATTTAACATAATACGCAAAACGTAATTTTACTCCAATTGTGGTCTAATGGTGTCAAATTAGACAATCACTTATGCATGAATTAGCCAACCCCTCATTTAAAAGTGCAGGTATACAATAATATAATTTAATCCAAAGTTGTTTCATGTGATATCTTGTCCAGATAATAAGATTTTAACTTCTATTCTTTTTATATAAATGTGATTTTGATCCCAATCTTAGAATGCTGGGTGAAATGTTGCCTGTATATTGTCTAAAATAACAACATGTCCCCCTTGAGGTGTCTGCAGGGTATTCATTTCCTGTTATAGAATTCTGTGAAAATTTTTACATAAGTGTTTTTATTTTTTTAAATCTAAACTCAAAATTAGGATACACGTTTGAAATATTTAAAAAAAGGATTTTACAAATAAATGGTAGGAAAATGACTATATGTGATTAAAACATAAATAATCAAAATCCGACAAAACTGTCTGAGCAAACTGAATTTTTCAGAGAGCAATTAATTATGAGTGCATAAATTTAATAATCTATTCAGGTTACAACACCCTGTCCTTCCGTTTAACAGACAGAAACAATACTTTGCACAGTGTGCAATTTTTAGCTTTCATTTACATGCTCAAAATACATGCAATGTAAATTTACACTTGCCCCAATTTACATCCTTTGTTAAGTTAAAACAAGTATGCAGTTGTGTTTACATGCAGTTATAACACACAAGTGAAAATTTTCATAACAATTATAACATTTCTAAATACACAAGTGTGTAAAACTGTGCATGTAAATTGAGTTTTAAGGTCATTCCTCTTTAATGTTTTGATAAGCAAAGAAAGGATATGGAGTAAATGCACATGAGACAAAATCTCCGTAAATACATTGCGAAACAAAGCAATGGAACAACGCTTTTATTGTTGGTCTTTATCTTGAAGTGATGTCGGCTTAAGGCTAATTCTGTCGTTTACGTGACAACGTATCTCTGTTTGGATAATATTTTAGACGACAATATGTCGGCTGAGTGGATATCGTGTCCCCCTTCTGACTTATGTATTTGATCTGTGTCTAATTTTCTTATCATATTGTAGTGACTTTAAGAGTGTTAGCCATCATAATTTTTGTGCTTTCAATAAGTATCAGAAGTTAAAAAATTTCTGATTTGTAAGATATACTCTTAAGCCCCATTTACATGCACAAGATTTACACCAGTATGTAAATTTACACATTATGTAAAACTACACAAGCATGTAAAAGTATTTTTGCTATGCATTTAAATCAGCTTAATCTCATGTGTGTAAATAACAAGAGGTGAAAAGGACCGAAACACATCCAAATAATAAAAGTTTTCATAAGATGAATAATAAAAAAATAAAATGTATAATAAAAAAAACATAAAGTTGCATTGTATATTTTTTTTCCAATCAGAGCCGAGCTTCTCCTATTAAAGACTAGAAATGCAAATTAAGATAAAACTGTCAGAATTTTATAGAGTTTAGAGAAATGTCATGGTTTCAATCTTGTTGCAAGACCCTTTTCTTCCATTTCATAGACAGAAACAGTATTTTCCAAAATGAATTTTTAGTTTGCATTTGCATGCTCAATATAAATACCATATTAATTTACACATGCTAAAAATACATAGCTTTTGCCCCTGACCTCCAGCAAATGTACACCCTTTGTTAAGTTTAAACGCGATTACATACAGTGAATTACACAGTCTCAATGAGAAGGATATTTATTTCTTCCTCCATTATGGAAGCAAATATAAGAATGGCATGTTGAGCATTAGAAATGATGGAATAGAGAAACATCGTTACTTACTTTTATGTCAGAATATTTAGTTTTGTAGGAGATATCGTACAGAATATTCTTTATAACGATCAAAGCCTTTCTAGTCTTATAACCAAGCTGCATCATGAATGTTATATTTCTCTCAGCTATCTTAACAGATGTTATCATCGGTGGGGAAAGTTTCACTGAAAAAAGAAAACATTGCGTATTTATAAACATTTATTGGAAGTATTGCTTTGTTTCACCTAAAAGGGACAAAATGTGCATTTTGGAATATTCATTGGAATTGTTTTGTTTCACTGAAAAAAAGAAAGCATTTATGAACTTTGCAGTTTACAGCATACAGAAGTTCGCGACATACAAATCAACTAACATTCCCAGGATATTAATTGATATACTACTTAAATGTTGTCATATATTCAATTTTACAGATGTAAGCCAACTTTTGATTGGATGGCATTCCTTATAAATGTATTCGCAAAACTACCGGGTAATATACGTTGTCACATCCTATCATGGAAATTGACAACGTCATTACATGAAAACAACATGTACAATTTTCTAAGATTTGCATTTCCCAGAGCTGCTCACATGAATATTATTTATTTCATGTAATTCAGGTTACAGAAGGGGTATATAGCGTACATACCCTGGATATTATTATATTTCCCTGAACAGTAGAATAATTAGACTACTAGTACCTAATTTACAAAACACATATTATTTAAATAAATAAAAAAAATACGAAAATCGTAAACAATTCAAAACTTCAGGACTTTTATAATAAAAAGAGAGAGACAACGCAGATTCATCGGATGAGAAAGCAATTATATTATGCATATTTCATCCGTCAAGACTATTAATGAGTAAATAAAGATAAAGATTAAAAGGTAAAATTTCAACAATGTGTAAAATTATGTTTTTGGGTAAAACTAAAACTTAAAAACCGTTAGTCACCATGATTTGACATATTTTTATGGTTGAAATCAGGCAAGGATAGCTCTTGAGAGTTCTGTGGTTTCTGTTCAGGGTATTCAACCGTTTGCTAATACAAGCTGAGGAAAAGAGCAGAGGGGATGATTAATTTATTAAAGTTAAGACAGACACGTGGTTTCAGAATTTTCTTTATTTTTTCTGCTTTTTCACATTCTAAAATAAGATGAGATTTTACTAGTTTTTTATACTGATCCAAATTGTTTACTTTGTTAAACTATTTGAGTCTTTGATAGCGTTTGTGAACAAAAGGGGTTCTTATTTGGCAATTTATCTAAATTTCATTAGCTTTTAACACAACTACATCAATCTGTCTGAACAGAGACAATTATATATCATTTCAAATTTGAAGTTTCGGTCCGAACTCTGATTCAAGATTCTTTTATAACTTAATACTAGGACGATAATTTCTTTTAACTGTCTTCGACCTTTCAATGGCAATTTCTGTAGAGTTGATACCGGCTGCATTGGAAGGGAGGTTTGGATAGCCATAAAACCGGTTTATCCCACCATTTCTTTTGAAATGCCTGTGCTAAGTCCGGGCCATTGCGGTCGACAATTTTGCAGGTGGTTTCAACCTAATTTTTCTTTTTGTCATGGACTTCGGCTCTTGACAGCTCTGTTCGGTGATTTTGTAACTACCCAATTCGACTTTGTTGGTTAAAATTTTGTTAAAGATAGCGATATTTCGGCAGTTCTTAAATGAAATATTTTTGCCGATAAATGTATACAGGAAATGTTCACGGACAATTATTTCCCCGTTCAAGGTTGTTGATAATTACAAAATTACTCCAACAAAAATATTTTGAAATCTTTCTTTCTCATTTGCTTATCATAAAGTGGAGACGTGCATCTGCATCCCGGTCCTAATAATAGAAAAACCCAAATTTCCATGTTTTTGTTCATGTTAAATGTTACAGTATTAAAGATTCAGAGAACGAGAGCGGTACATCCAATATAAGCTCTAAGCTATGAATGCACTCTGAAGACAACTCAAACGAATAAATAACAGCTGAGGTAATTTATGAACATTATGACTAGATAACCGGATTTCAATAATTAATAAAGAAAACATATGAAGGTACATCGTATCCATTTTTGATTAAACCAAAAAAGTACCTTCAAAATACATAAAAAATTCGCAAATGACCTAGGCTATAGTTACATCTCCCTTGTTCTGAAAGAGTATTAATTGAAAAGTGAAGTTGTTGGTATATAGGAAGATTTCATTCAGTATGATACATAACAAAAGATACTTGTAATGGGAAACTAAAAGTTTTTGATTAAAAACTGATTGTGCCAAATTGAGAAAACAGGAAACAAACTGGAAATGGAAGTTCTTCTTTGAAAAAATGCAGGTGGCCATTTATGAATGAAACTGAAAGTGTTTTGGAATGCCAAAACAGGTGTAACCGAATCTATGAAGAGCCAAGTTTTCGAATGATACATTATAACAAGGAAGAATTAAAGGAAGTGTTAACTCACCTATTTCCTCAGGTTTAACCGTGTACTCTGAAATATGACTTCCACAGCATACTGTTGATGCATTTACAAAAAACACAAAATTCTTCAGTGAGTCATATGTGTACTTTTCTCCTTTTACACCTGGTGCCAATACAGTACAACCCTGAGGAGTTGGATGGGGACAATCAAATCTTCCATATTGTGGACTGTAAGGTAAAACCGTAAAAGTGTGTTCAGTTTAAGAATAAAGTAATATATTCCCTTGCCTAAAACAACCCCTCAATCCACTGACATCAATTTATCAAACCATGTTTTCATGATCGCAAAGGTGGAAAAGGATCCCTTCTAACGCTCGCATATGAAATTTTAGCCTATTGAATTATTACAATTTTCATCTGCAATGCGTCCCTATCCCCAACAAAATATTAACGAAAAAGTTTTGAAATTTTTTTAAAGGGATATAGAACCCCGTGCTAAGTACATCTTATTTTCATGTTGTGACAATCGTGTGTAGTCCTTTAATATTGATACTTGATATACAATTTATAAACAGGATTTTATGGTGGTTTTAATTTCCAAATTATCACTGTGTACATATAAATGTATATAGATCTTTAATTATTTCCGCTTTCGACCCAGTTTTTTTTCCTTTGCCACTTGTATACTAACATTAGGTATTAGATAAAGCTGTTCATATCTATTTTACAACAGGTACAAATCTTAAATTGAATATTTCATTCGACATTACAAAATTTCAAAAAATAATTCCCATGTTTCGTTGTTTCATGATATATTAAAATCTATGTTGTAACTAAAATAGATAAATATCATTTTTGTGCTATGTAATAATAAATAACTGCGCCAAGAGCGCATGATACGCCCGTTCCAACTTTAAAGTAAACTGATTAAATGATTGTTGAAATTTAAAACTCCATCTGATCAAACTTGACAATAGAAGCAAGCCAAGTTTCAAGAAAAGTGATCAAGCGTTCTCTAATAAGAGTAAGAAGTGTGGACCAAAATTGCATTTTCATGCTTTTTAAAATAATAAAAGTCCCATTACTCTGGAATGAAATATCTACCAACAAAATAAAAACCATAAGGAGCTTCCTTCCATCATACCAAACAATCCTGCAAAGTTTCAAGAAAAATTATCAAAGCGTTCTTTAGTTTGAGTACGAAGTATGGACAGAAATTGCAATACAAGTTTTTTTTTAAATAATCAAAGTCCCATAACCCTGAAATGAAATATCCACCAACAAAATAAAACCATAGGGAGCTTTTTTCCATCATACCAAACAATTCTGCAAAGTTTCAAGAAAAATGATTAAAGCGTTCTCTAGTAAAGTATGACATATGGACGGAAATTACAATTTCATGCTTTTTTGAAAGAATCAAAGTCCCCTAACTCGGGAACGAAAAATCCACCAACAAAAGAAAATGATAGGGAGTTTTCTTCCATCATTACCAACAATCCTACAAAGTGTCAAGAAAAATTATCAAAGCGTTCTTTAGTTAGAGTAAGACGTGTGGAGGGAAATTTCAATTTCATGCTTTTTTTAAATAATCGAAGTCCCATAACTCTGGAACTCTGGATTATCTACCAACCATCATACCCATCATTCCTTCAAAGTTTGAAGAATTAGAGTACGACATGTGGACGGAGGGACGGTCGGACAGACGGACGGACACCGGTATTACAAAGTGCGTCCCGTCAAAGACGGGCGTATAAAAAGGATAAACAGTCAATGTTTGTTAGCAATTTTGAACTTCAAATTATTCCATTTTTTTTTCAGGTAAGAAAATGGATTTTTGTTGTATTTTTTGTAACAATAAAGGTTATTTTCAAATTTTACATTCTTAATATTTAAACATTGACTGTAAATTTAACATCATTTTTCATTTTTGCTTGCTTTATCAAAGATATTTGCTTGCAATTGCCTGCTTGCTTTTTAGCTTTAAAGCTAAAAATCAGATTTTTTTTACATTTAATAAATCATTACCCACAACACAACTTGTATATTGAATAGTAGTTACTCTGTATTTTGTGTCGAAAATAAGTAATATTTCATAATTCACAGGTGAAAAAATGGAAAAAAGTGTCTACGAGATACGAATTTACCTGGAACCTAAATCATTAAGAGGCATGACTAAGTACAATATATTATCAATAAATATAAAACAGGATGAATCTCCTGTGATAATTAAGCATGTGAACCGGTTTGGTTTTGATATAATGCAGAATCCCCACCTAAAAGTCTGGAAATCAATCTTTATTTGAAATCGTGGGGAAAATGAAAGGATATGGAGTAAATGTATATGTGAACGCACACGATACATAGAAAAATCCAGTTTATAAAGGACAGGGCTTTTATTCCTGTCTACATCTTGATGTTGCCTGAGGGTCTTCAACAAGAGGTGAACAATATTCTCCCCCTCAAGAGAGATCAAGAAGGCCCCTAGCGTGCACTTACGCGGTATTCTTGACAAAAATGATATCAAGGTCACTCCTTTGCTCCCTACCCGCCATGGACTGTCAACTTGGACGATGCTCAGGGTTATCCAGCTGAAAGTTCCAGGATTACAAGAAGAGAATAAAAATGTTGAGCAACATCGATTTGAGCTAAAATAGGTCATTGAAGCAACACATGTCGGGAGCGGTCAATGAGGAAAAATGTAAAAACGGGCAGTGTCTGCCAACAAATATTTGTCAGTAAGTAGCCCGACGAAAGACAAAAATAAGGACAAAAAAAACGTCGATAGACAACACGGAGCACATCGAAATAGATGTAGGCAAACCTTGCAGTGTAACTTAGGTTCAGAAAGGGCAAAAATAGTCAAGTGTACAGATTATAACATTGAAAATATTGAACAGCCAAATTGAAAAAATCAGTTGGTAAACGTATGAGAAATTCTCACACGAACAAACACACCATAATTGTAATATTATAAGAGCACAGGGAGACTTTCTATTAACTCCACGTAGCACGAGAGACAAACTCTGCAGCAAATAGGAAAAATGAAAGATATGGAGTGAATGTACATGTAATAAAAAAGCACATGATACATAAAAAACTCCAGTTTATCAAGGACAGGGCTTTTATTCCTGTTTACATCTTGATGTCGCCTGAAGGTCTTCAACAAGAAGTGAAAATTATTCACCCCTTCAGTCTATTTTAGCAACTGTGACCTTGAAATCGATAGGCTCTGACTTGTGTGATAAGCAAGCAGGTGATCAAGTTTGGTTTTGATCCAAATGAGGATACTAAAGTTATCATCCGGTAACCAAAGTTTCTTCAAATATTAGTCTATTTTTAGCGACTGCGACCTCGATCTTAGGGAATCAATAGGATCTTACTTGTGTGATAAGGAAGCATGGGACCAAGTTTGGTTTTAATCAAAAATAGTTTTTTTAAGTTCTTCTACTTTGTTTATTTTATGTTTTAGCTTACTCTTTCTTATGTAACAAATATCTTTGACGAATGATATGCACAGCTGCGTGATATATCTGACTACATTGGGTACATAATGTATTCCTCCAATATGGATATTCAACTGACCCTTCAACTTAAATGTCAGGTTTATAATATATAATATTTCAGTGGAATCCTTGCAACATATACCGTTAATTTCTGCATACCTGGAAATGAAGTATGATTTGTATTTGACAGGAAATGGATTGTGTAAATCTGGCTGTGACTTACTCCAGGAGCAATGTAGTCCATACAAATCTTCTGAAATACAGCTGATGTTGTCAGGTCCATTGGGTTTATCTGCAAAAAGACGTCCTGCATTACTATCTCATCAGTTGAGTGTTATTTGTTAGTGGTATAATTTAAAACCTTTTCAAAATTAGTGATATCTTTCAACATGTGTCAAAAGACCATCTCCCGGTCCATATTGCCACCATCAAAGTTGCAATCAAAAACTTGGGCAAAAAATACTTGGACGAAGTTTTCTTGGTCACACTATCAAAGATTTTTTAGTTGTTGGTCAAAGAAAAAGAGGGATATTTTTGTTTACAAGGAAACAAATAGCACTTATATCTCAAGCTGAAGATAAAAATGGTGCATTTTTACTGTGGTTTTTCTGCATGGATATGATGTAAAGGAATTATCAGATTGAAGAACAAAATTATAAATTAAGAATAGGGTTAAGTATTATGAACAAATAAAGGGATATAACCAATTCCGGTTGTCCCGAGTTCCTATCGTTATTTAGGTTTGTCTCTTGTCTTCAATAGTGTTTTTCTTGTTAATTGTTGCACGTGATTGTAGTTTTTGTGATTGTAGTTTTTGGCCATTGTAGCCCTTGTTAGTAATTCCTCATGTAGTAAATGTACATGGGACAAAACCCCTATAAATACATGGTAAGATTAATCAACTGGAACAACACTCTCTAAGAGGTGCCACTTAGAAAAAAAGGAAATGTATATCTAGACAAGTTTTGTTGACGAATTTCAGTATGGGGACCAAGCAGAGTCCAAAAGTCATTTCAGAATAGATTATAACATTCTTCTACAGAATATTTTTGTGACATTTACATGATATTGCCAATTAATATTTCATTCTGTAGCCAAGTTTTTCTGTTTTGTAAACAGGCGTTGCATCATCTTAAACACGCCGGTATTGCGATACACAGAACCGGAGCGGGCACAAAAAGCACGGAGCTCATTTTTTTACATGCGGTAGGATGGGTACAGATTTTTATAGATAAGTCAACAAAGCTTATGAAATTGGTGTATTTATTTTACATATAATAAGCTATCCACAGGTAAAATTTTACTTCCCAAGACCCTTTAATAAACTGTGAGGAAGGATGAAATCATCCAAATTGGCTATTTTTCACGGCTATCTCTCCAATAAAAGTGATGGGACGTTCATGTTTAAGACCATATCCAGAACATCAATGATTCCTTCTTTTCATTAATATCTACTTGACATTTTCTGAGAGTATCAGTTCCCGGAATTCATTCGTTATATCTTTATTCGACGATTTACCCTACCAGGGTGCGTAATTGGGCACATATGATACAATTGAACACGGAGTAGACACATTCAAATGATACAAGGAACGCGGAGTTTATTCAAGTGAAAATAAAAGATGAAAGTTTTATGCAGTTTCGACTTGCTTTCTGCGGTGGATATGACTTGAATGCAAATGGATGCAACTAGTTAATCAACTAAAGATTAAAAAACGTTGAAATAATGGGTATTGTATCAATTTTTATAAGACTAAATCTCAGAATTATAAAATTGTTCATCAGGCCGTATCTTCTATAACCGATAATGCAAAATATTCTAGCAACATAATTACCTAATTCGAACTGGTTTATTCTGCAGTAAGACATTTCAGATTTTTCCCTGAAATTTTTGCTTTTCTTTTAAGCCATGGATTTCAACCATGTAAAAATAGTGTAACATCAAGCAAGAGACACTTTCAGGCATAGTGAAACATTGCAAACAATAACATATCGAAAGTGTCATGAAGTACAGACGATATGTCCGAAAAGAAAGGACGGGTGTACCAAAGTATCAAGCAAAAACTCGTGAAGGAATGTGTATGTTTCCAACTGGCGACTGTCTTGCTGGAAATCACCTTTTTACAGGGGATCAACTAATGACTATCTTGGCCAAGTTTTATTCCATTAGGCCAAGTTGTCTCATGGATGATCTCTGAAAGTGTTCGAATAGGGTCAAATGTTAAACTAGATTTGTGTATATTCCCCACTGTCGACCTTCCCTAAGGTCGTGCATTGGGAATGTGCTGTCTATGCGGTGAAGCAAAGTCATAATACGGAAAGCCTGACCGTTGAAGCCAAACTGTGTGAAGAAACATCACGCTTCTTGCAGACTAAAGATCCGTCGTATATTTTTTAAGGAGAGCAGACTCGCTGCAAGTCGTATAGAAGTCTAAATTTCCTGTCCCTACCCATTTCTCCTCTTTTCTCTTTTACCCCGAATGTCCCTTCTACCTTCATTTCTTTTTTTCTTTTAATTAAAACAAAAGTTTTTATTAATTAATTTGTTATCTTCCTGATAAAGCTGAAATATTGCTCATTTGACGTTAATCACTTACTCATCAACCAATCAATCCCGTATCACGCTTAGGTTGGCCCTTTGCATAGATATAAATAAAAGCACGTATCTCGTCTATAATTTTAAGGTAATTTTTTCACCAATCATGCTGCCAAAATGCCTTTTCTGACCCGGCCACAACCGTCTTGGATTTTAGCTGTCATGTTTTATCAAGTATTCCCGTCGTTCTCTCTGCCTTGTCAATCTGCGAGTCTGTGTGTCACCCTGTTGAAAATCTGCCCGATATCTTTTATTTCACTTTGTTTGTAATTACTTACTTCATCATGTCTGTCTTTGGGCCTGTCGACATACATCCTCTATGTATCGTGTCTACAAGATATTTTTGAACTTGCATACTTGTATTTGTTGATGATTTTTACCTTAGATTATGGGTTACAGTTGGCATACTAAGATAGCCAAAAGATCAGGTCTGGGGTAGGGACCGCAAAGTAAAGTAAATCCCTTTATTCCCTTTATGAAGGGATGCGGCTTTATGAAAGGATGCCGGGTGGCTTTAGTAAGATACTGATCTGAATTATTAAAACATATACAGCGCGTTTAGACATGTAAAATGTATAAACATATCAAACTTATAACCTACATGCAAGTGCACGTGAACTAACAAGTGGTTGGAGCTACTGATACAGGCTGTACTAACCGCTTGTTGTGAGCTACTTAGGCCAAATAAAAAAATAGGTGTGGTTCCGGTCACCCCTCTGAAAAAAATAGGGTCGGTAGGTCGGGAATTTTTTTTTATTTTATTTTTAATTTTTTTTTTAAATCAATACTTAACATGCATTGTAACCTATGATATAAAACCATGTATTATCCTCACAATGATTTAGCGACAGGGGTGTGGATACTTAAGGATTTGTCCAAGTTCCAAGATGATCGATTTTTAGTCTCAGTTCAAGCGGCGATCGTTCTTAACACTATTGGACTTGGTAAATAGGTTGTTATGAAGTGAAAAATTCCTAGCAGTTATAAAGAAAAGGTGTATTTTCACCAAAATTTATATTTTCATATCATAATCTCGAATATTTCATGAACCGCCATGTCAACAAACCATGTGATCGGTAAAGTGTCGATATAGCTGACAATATGCTATTTATATCACATTGACTCTTGACAATATTTTATTCACAACAGATGTAAAAGAAGAGGTTTAAGTCTCCTTTAAATTCATCCCGCAACAGCTTAATAGGCTTTGAAGCCTCTGAAATATAAAATAACATGTGAAATAAATACGGATACGACAGTCCGCGCCGAACTCGTTCCGAATTTATGATTGCACGAAAACTTCCTGATGGGAAATAACTTCAATTTTCGCGGCGTTTGAGCTCGTTTCTCATCAAATACTTCATAAAAAAGGTTCCGATAAAGTAAATAAAAACTCTGCTAGTTGATAAACTATGATAATACCGATTTACAGTTTCAAAATAACTACGATGTTGCCGCTGATATCTACTTGAACTTTGTCAGTCAAAAGTGGCCTTAAAAACTAGGGTCGGTCGTTTTATTTCTAATTTTTTTTTACCTTTTGGGTGAAAAAAAAGTCTAGGGTCGGCAGGAAAAAATAGGGTCGGTCGGGTGACCGGAACCACACCTATTTTTTTATTTGGCCTTATACAGGCTGTACTAACTGCTTGTTGTTAGCTACTGATAAAGGCTGTACTAACTGCTTGTTGTTAGCTACTGATACAGGCTGTACTAACTGCTTGTAAAGAAACTCATGACTGCGGATTCAGGGACACCATCTGGATTTTGGACATAGCTAAGGAGTCGTTGGCATGGAATAGGTGTGTAATCTTCAAGACGCAACTGATAGTTAAATATCATGTGGTTACGACCATTGGTACAGTCTGTCCAAACTGCTTGCGAAAAACTTCACGTTGTCACTCATGCATGAATCGTGTGTTGGGTCATTTGAGAAGGTATTTGCGTTAAATTGTATCGATACTAATGCGCATCAAATACTAGAACTATTGACCTACAAGTAACATAAGCATTTAAGTTAGAAATGTTAGCGCAGGTGTCATTGCCGAAACGGTATCAGCAAGTCCCACTTATGAGACTTTTCGTCACGGGCGAGACAAAAGATAATGAATTTGTGAGTTTAAAATAGAACCTCATAATTTGGCTATAACGGGACTATCAAATAATAAGTCTCGGCTGATATTTACATCGTGTTTATTGAAGCGCAATACCATCTTTCATAAGTAGTATGTAAAAGTACCTTTTCTTAGCATGTGATTCCACCTATTTAGCTTATTTGTCCGGGCGATTTCTATACTTGATTTAAACGGTATTATTTTCCAACAGTGGAATGTTATTAAGGGTACATCAATTTATGTTTTCTCTCAATGTTCACTGTGTAACCCATTGCAGTAACAGTATAATATCTAACAAAATAACGAAGTTACTGTGTATTTAGTTTCTGCATATGCGTATTTCGACAACTTATGTCTCTTCAGTGCAGATCAAATCAAAAAATTTGGAAATCCATAAACCGAAATATGTGTCAAGGCTGGTAGAGAAGAAATTACCAATAGGATCTAAATAGGAAAACAATAATCAGCTAAGGACAGAGCTATACAAGAGGGAGATAGTCTCTAGGTTTTAACAGAATTTTCTTAAATTTAGATACTGCAAGTTCTCAAATAAAATCGATTTTCCGGTAAGCACTGAAATACTTGTTACTGGGTTGGTGAATACCCTTTTGGAATAACAGTCCACCAGCAATGGCATCGGCCAAGTGGTAAAAAATTACAAAATACCAGAGTTACTGTTAATTTAGTTTCTTCATATGCACATTTTGACAACTTATGTCTCTTCAGTGCAGATCAAATAAAAACATTTGGAAATCCATGAACCGAAATAAGCCAAAACCAGTTAAGGACAGATAGTCCTTAGGTTTTAACAGAATTTTCTTAAATAAAGATATTGCAAGTTTTCAAATATTGCAAATAAATTCGGTTTTCGGGCCAGCACCGAAGTACTAGCTACTGGGTTGGTGAATACTACTAATAGTATATCTAACCGCTGCACTGTTGATTCAATCGTGGTATTTTTAGGCTTTCTTTGCATACCCAATTCCTATAGGGACTCATTCTGAGTAAGTATGGCATTTTTTAATTTTATCTCTTGTAGTGATTCTGACATTTTTCTGTGCTTTCTTCTCTCCAATAGATTCCGTTCCTTGTGCCCGGTATCCGTGTTCTGTGTGCCATTATCAATTAAAGCTCCGCGGTTTTTTGTGCCCATAATTACGCACCCTTGTTGGAAAAATCGTGAAATAAAGATATAACGATTGAATTCCGGGAACTGATACTTTCAGAAAATGTCCAGTAGATATTAATGAAAAGACGGAATCATTGATGTTTTGGATATGGTCTAAAACATGAACGTCCCATCACTTTTATTGGATACATCGCTGTGAAAAATTGCAAACTTGGATAATCTAATTCTTCCTCACAGTTTATTAAAGGATCTTGGGAAGTTAAATTTTATCTGTGGATAACATATTATATGTAAAATAATTATTACAATTTATTTACACCAATTTCATACGTTTTGTTGACTTATTAATAAAAATCTGTACCCATCCTACCGCATGCAAACAAAAATGAGCTCCGCGTTTTTTGTGCCTGCTCCGGTTCTGTGTATTGGAATACCCGGCGTGTAAAGGGTATGGTTCGAAATATATTCAAAATATTTTGAACAAATACAGAAAAAGAGTGATTTTTCATTGATTTTAACAAATGAATAATTAAATGTTTGTGAATTGAACAAATATAACTCTTCCTGAAACTTGGCATTTTTGAATGCACACGTGTTTAAGTGTTTGTTTTTTCCTTTCTAAATGGTGATATTTAAGGTATACCTGGATTACTTTGTGAGTGTTTTTGAATGCATATAAATTTCGAAAAGGCCTAAATACTTACATATATTAACCGAAAGTCGTTTAAGAAATGTAAAATGAAAATAGATTTTGTAACCTTTAGTCCCGTTTGGAACTTACCTTCACAAAAAACTGTTTGAAAATGAACTAGAAAACACGAGGGGACTTTATAAACATTAGTGGATGATATAAATCGGATAATGGTTTTTATGAAATAAAAACGATACGCTAGGCTATGGAATAGCCTTGGATAGAAAATTGCGTGTTTGATTGACAAGGGTGTGGTGGCTCATGATGTATTTGTATACTCAAATCAATACTTTTCGTTATTTTTGTCATGTCGGATTCTATACACACAACTGGACCATGTACAGCTCGCTGATCTCTCTTAGGTAAAATCACAATTTTGTAAAATGGTAAAACTGGAGAAATTAAATGTTGTTCTAGCGTATTTAATTCTTCAAAAGGAGCTTTATCCATTTCTAAATTATTTATCATCGCTTGAGGAGGTATAGCTTCCTTACACACATAAGAGTTACACGTTTTACACACAATTTGCTTCTCTCCTTTTTACATTTCTTTCAACCTCTCATCTTTTGCATTAAATTCTTTCTCGTGTACTTGGCTTCGAAACATAAACCTTTTTCAGCACACACAAATAAACACCGGTAGCTCTTTATTCTTCCGCAAAATAACGCAATTCTATCTCTTTCCACCTTTCGTTCTCCATTGCCTAAGTATCTCCACAAACTACAATCACGCTTTGTTTAATACAATTGAATATTTGTATATTAGGGGGGCGTAGCCCCCCATAAATACTAAGAAATGTCAAAATTTAATCATCATATTCTGTATACCGTGTTTCTATTTTTCTTTCAACTTCCGTTATGCAGTGTAGGATTAAGCGCGCGTAGCGCGCAACGGAAGGAAGTTGAATCTTCATGGAGCTCATGTAGCGAAATTTAACATAAATGGAGAATTACGAAATTGTATTTGATACATCTGTAATAAACAGAGTTATAAAATTTTGAAAACAAAGTAATAAAAAGAATTTTTCGTTCTCTCTTTCAAAAGTAACCGATTTCATCGGAAAGGCGCTCGGGCAACGAGATCTCGTTTTCCATAGCAACCATAGTAATTTCAGCATCATAGACGGCACGATGTTCACATGTTTACGTGTTCACGTGAAATGTGGTACTTTTATTCCTAGATAATTCAATATTGATAAGCAAATTGCGGAAGTTTTTTTGCAGGAAATAACAAAGCTAGATCTTCTGAAAATACCGTTTTTCACGTTTTCATCACTTCGGATTTCAGATGACAAAATCTCAAGAAATTCCCTCATTCAGGAAGGCAATAAATCATTATCCTTATCAATTAGTGCATTGGTAAATGACCTACCAGTGCTCAAATGTATTTCCACAAGTAAAAATTACCTGTGCATTCCTTTTTAAGGCACGGATCATTTGATTTTCAGGGGGG
>MJUU01011968.1:0-10412 GCA_002080025.1 Modiolus philippinarum | reverse complement strand
CAACCAGAGTCAAACTGTTTGTATTTGTTTTGAATAGCAATTATTATTAAGAGTGTATGAAGGAATCAAATTAAGCATTTAACTTTATTTAAGGAATTTTATTAATGTCAAATCTGCCAAAACAGCACTTCAAAAAGTGAAAATTTCCTATTTTTACCACCATAGTAACCACCTTAGCAACAATAGCCCCATCAATTTTTTTTCCGTAAATTGTTTATTCAGACCTAGTACTTATTGACTGTAATCTTGAAATTACCCAGCATTGATACAGGTTCTTAAAATCGGCCAAAAATGAGGTATCCTCAAAATGGCCAAAGACCCCTGTGTGCCTCGACCCTGCACATCTATCAGACCTATTATTTATCAAAACATTTTAACCTCAATATGACAGCAGAATATTTAATTTTACTTTGCTTGGGTAAAAAAATGCATGAAGACTACATTTAAAGAACCCCATCCGTTTGAATTTTGCTGTTTTTTCAGCTCTAAATCATCATATTTTAGCCTAAAAACCATGGTACCCGTTACCATGGCAACCAAACCAGCGGGACAAGTTTAGAGGGGCATTTTTGTTCATAAGTCATAGACTTATATAAGTGTGCAAAGTTTCAAGGAAATCTGTGACCATGAGTGCCCAAGTAAATTTGATGGTTACAGAGAACTGGCATTAATTACGAATAAATATCAGGTAACAATAACAGCAGGTAACAATAAGGATAGAAATTATTGTTACTTCATTTAAAACATGTCCGCATCCGGTGAGGGTTCCCAAATTAATCTCTGTTCGGGTCTCAGGTAACAATAATTATTTTTATTATAATTACTTTTCCAGGTAATTGTAGCCTAGTGCCAAAGCCAAATCCCCGAGGGTCAATCCAAGGATCGAACCAGTGTCCTTTTGTCATTTTAGCATAGAGCACAATCGCTCGGCTTTGTTCCACAAGCAAGTGCTCCACAAACAACGGAAGAATTTACCAGTAACTGAAAACCGGAAGTGGTTTTCTGTCCACATGAATGCACATTCTTTGTTGTGATCAGCTGTTGCACTGAAAACTAAAGAACAGATGTTGTGAACTGTTGTACTAATTTAGAGCAAGAATAAAACATGGATTCAAGTCCAAGAAGAAAGAGCCCAGATGTAAGCACGCACAAAAATTAAATACTAAAATTCACGCATGAGTCATAGGCACCAATCTGATCACCCCCTCTTTAGAGGTATCCCTCGAATGGGTGCTGTCTTGAATGAAACAATTTCTTTCGTTTGCAACTCAAGAGCATGATTTGCCTAATGTTTCCTCCGGGAATTGAACTCCCGACCTCCAGCATTCCAGCCAGCCCCTTACAGAGTGAGCTAAAGCATTGATGGGTTAGTGCAACTGATTTACGTGCTATTTAAATCTACTTCCTACTAAAATGCAGGTAGGCTGTCCTGTCACACTTCCCCACCATCAAACCTGTTAAGAGGGTTGTATACTGTCCGGATATACCGCGGTGCACAGGCATACATATACAAGAAATATAATGTCACAACATAAGGAACAAAAAAAAATAGAAATTGGCATGTCATTTTTCGGGTAACACATGAAATACAAAAATCGTAGTGTTTCCTGCAGCAGATTTTGGCGTGCAGTGACGCCCTGCCCTTCTTTATTTTCAATTTTGGCGCCCTGCCCTTTTTCAATCTCTGTGCTTTGACGCCCTGCCGTAAATTAACTGGAACCTTTTTTTTCTTTTGATAATCGTCTAAAATTGAAGTATGATGTACATTTCCTGTGTCATGCAGTTTATTCTATTTGTTCAAAATAATACTTTAATTAAGGTGAGTAAGGTATGGTAAATAAGGGCTTCTACCGGTGAACGTGATAAATTTGCTTTAGAATGAAAGTAAAATAATTTTAATGTTCACTTTAAATTATCATTGTTTCAAACTATATCCTACAATTTTTCTAAAAAATTGATATTATGTTGCCAAAGAAATTACTGTTTTATTGATATAATTTTCTTATAGGGTCACCGAATTCGTTTCCGTGGTATAGATCGGTGAATAGATGTTCATCTTTGAAATCACACCTAAAATCATAGCTTTTATCGACGATGTCGCTATTTTGAAAGCGGATTTTATTGAAAAAAATCCATTTTTGGCGTGCCTATTCTATGTTAACTATTTATACTGGCGAAATTAATTCGGTGAACCTAAATAAAATTTACACCATCAAAATGGGAAACTCATTGTTTAAAACATATCCTTTTTGCAGAAAAATTGTAGGATACGTTTTCATAAACGCGCAATTTAAAGACGTTTCATATATTATTTTTTCTGTATGTTTTACATGGATTCTATATGAAAACAACATAACTGATAGATTTTTCAATCAGTGATATTTCAAACATAAAAATAGCTAAACCAAATTTATTTCACCTTGTAATTCAGCTTCATTTGATGCACTTGCATGTAAAATTTCATCAAAATAGGAAACTAAAACTGCTATTTACGTACCTATTACCTTAAGCCTGTCATACTAATTAAAGGATTAGTTCAGTCGTAAACAAACACCGTCAGCACTTTGATTACCTGAGTTATAAAGTACAAATGTACCGCCTGTCAGTCAAAGATAAACTGCTTACCTGTATGACATTTTTATGTCAATTTCTCATAATCATTATTCACTTGAGACTTCAAATCTTTCTTTCATTAAAATTTTCTTAAAACTGTCCATTAATTGCAATGAAAAAATGAAATTTTTTTTGCAGATCACGTTTTTTGAGAAGTGAGTTATTTCCCTTTAAAATTTGCCTTTAACTTGTGGGATTTTATTTTTTATAATTTTATTAACACTGACATTTGTTTTAATCATTAAAAGGAAAAATAATTTGGTTTCAAATTAAAAAGTCTAAAAAGTTTTTAAGCATTTATTTGTTACTTTGCAAAACAATTTTTATAATATTAGGAAAACATGGTAAGTTTTGCTCCATGTCAAATTAGCTTTTGATTCCTATTTACTAAGTCACTGTATTGCAATCAAGCTTTATCACCCACATAGAAGTCATTGCATATGTAGGGACAGAATCTGAAATCTTATAGCATCATCAATGGTACTATCTTATAGTAGACCTGAAAAGGTAACTATCTTTGAAATGTCCATAAGTCTTAGTCAGTCATTAAGTATCAGCAGGGACCCATTTAAACATCTTTTTCACATGCTGCAGGTGTATTTTTCTGTGCTTTAATTCTTAAATATTGCAGACATCAGCTGTATCTACACTACTAAAATAATGAGACGTTTTTTGTTAGCCAGGTTACTGCAGAAACAACAAATATTACGACTAAGCTTCATATATCCAAAAGTCCGGATGGTTGTGCCATTTTAAAATTGCATTGTCATATATGCAGTTGTGCCTGCACTTAGCTAATTAATTAATTAATTATGGAATTGCGGTTTCCGTCATCGGTCCGAAATGATACACGCTTTATTGAATCGTGAACTGTCATTAGTTTGTACTTGACAGATCATCCAATCAAATGTTCTGTACCTGTTCTGTTAAAATCATGTATGAGTGAGTGCGGATGAGAAATATGTGGTTATGGTTATGGTTATTTGTGCAAGAGGAAATACCTCTAAATTTATATATCCATCTGGATCCAATAATTGCAAATAAAATATTCTTATTCTTATGTACCATCCAACACTCGGGAACTCAACTTGAAGAGAAAACCGACACAGACAAAAATGAGCATCTTTTAGCGCTACAGATGGTTGATTTACCACAGAAATGTTGGGAATGATGAAGATAAACATACAACAAGCAGTGAGCAGCAGTAAAAAATCGGTCAGCCCAGCCCAATCTTTAAGAAAGTAATTGTTTGTTTTGTTTTTTGTCACAGTTTTCAAACTTAAAATTTCTCCTCTTGACCTAGCTGCAGAACCTTAGCTCTATAGGTCCTTTCATTTTTTTTCTGATTTGGCGGACCATAGATACATTGTATGGGCCCCAACTATCAAAAAATCAGCACAAGGACCAAAAGAGCTACGGTTCCGCAGCTACTCTTGACCGGGCTGTCTATTCACATGTTTTTCAGCCTTTTTTATTTTGCAAATGATTCCAGTAAATAAAGCTCTGTTTAAAATTTCTATATTGCTCCATTGTGAGTAAGGGAGCCATTCGTAACCCTCATCCAGGGGTTTCTACAAGTGTTTATTAAGTAAATATATAATGTTGTTTACTTCATTGTGAAAATGGGCATTCACTATAAAGGTGCCCTTATAGTGTAATTGATTGCACTTTATGTGCCCTAAATGGAGAAAATTACCATGCCCTTTTCAAAAGCTGCAGGAAACACTAAATCGCAAACATGCTGCACTAAAATAAACCCTGTGCCACCCTCTGTTAAGTTTGAAAACTGACCATGTTTGAGAAGGTGAATGAAAACTGACCATGTTTGAGATTTCACCTTGACAATGTGGACGTGGGAGATATGGAATATAGGAAATTTGTTTTTGATACAGACTTTATGATGGTCAGCATCAAGCAAGCACGTTAGCACTATAGGGCGAGTATTTGTTACGCCGTGATAAAATAAAGTCAGTATCAAAAACAAAATGTCCTATATTTCTTTTATCAGTAATATTCACAAAATTCACAAAATGATAAACAGAAATCTATAATTATAGGAGAAAGCTGAAATTTCTCTCAGGTATGGTTGATAATTCTTTATTGCAATAATTAATATGCATAATGCCATTCTTCATCAGTTCAACGTATGACGCGTATGCACATGATGCAGAGCAACATGCACATAACATCTTGACTGTGCCCCCTTATTAGCTCGCCTGGCCAAAGTCAATGTGAGCTTTTGCCATCACTTGGTGTCCTTCGTCTGTCCGTTAACTCAAACTTCAAAGATCTTCTCCTCTGAAACTGCTGTACCAATACCAACCAAACTTGGCCTGCATCATCAACAGGGTATGCACTTTCAAGTTTGTGATTTTTAAGTTGGTAGAACGAACAACATGGCTGCTGTTACAAAAAAATAGAACACAGGGCTAAATTGCTGTTTTTTTGCAAATAACTCGAAAACTGTTATAGATATAAAAAATCTGATGAAAAAAAATGATCAGCATGATGAGATCTACCAATCCTGCAATTTTGTTGAAAATCAGAATGCCTGTCTTGGAGGTATTGCCCCTTTTCTGTAAAATTTTCGTTTTTTTGTTACTTTTCGTCTCATATATTGAAAATGATAGAAGATAGAGGTGAAGTTTAAGTTACAAAAATATTTGGCATAGTAAGATCTACTTGTCCTGCATTTTTGAAGAACATCTGACTACCCATGTAGGAGTTATTGCCCCTTTTTCTTTGAATTTTCACAATTTTTATATGTTTTTACTTTTATTTCAAAAATTATTATACCCTTGCTCCCTGTCTGGGATATGGGGTATACTGTTTTCAGTCTGTGTGTGTGTGTGTGCATGCATGTGTGTGTGTGTGTGCATGTGTGTGTGTGTGGGTCCTTCCGTAACACAGTTTCGTGGCATTTATCTCAGCAATGGTAAAAGGTACAGATCTGAAATTTTGACACAAGCTTTGTATAATCATGCCATATTGTGGGTTGCGCTTTTGGACCAATCAGATAACTACTTCCTGTTTACTGATATTGGTCAATTGTTACACTTGTCATGCTTGTAGCATTATAGAGTGAATTTTCGTCAAAAGTTTTCTCTGTAATGGTAAATGATCTACAAAGCTGAAATCTTGTCAGTAGCTTTGCATGGTCATGCCATATTGTGGGATGCGTTTTCTGACCTGTCGGCATACTACTTTCTGTTTACCGACTTGGTCAATTTTGACACTTGTACATGTAGCATTATAGAGTGAATTTTCATCAAAATTTTCTCTGTAATGGTAAATGATACAAAGCTGAAATTTTGTCAGATGCTTTGCATGGTCATACCATATTGTGGGATGCGTTTTCTGACCTGTTGGGGTACTACTTCCTGTTTACTGACTTGGTCAATTTTGACACTTGTATCATTATAGAGCGAATTTTCGTCAGAAGCTTTGCATGGTCATGCCATATAGTGGGATGCGTTTTCTGACTTTTCAGAATATTACTTCCTGTTTACCGACTTTGTCAATTTTTTGCACAGTTTGTGGTATAATGGAGTAATTTTTCTTCGAAGATTTCTCTGCATTGTTTTATGATACAGATCTGAAATTTTGTCACAATCTATGAATAGTCATGCCATATTGTGCAATGTGTTTTCAGACCAATCGGGATACTACTTTCTGTTAACCGATTTAGTCAATTTTTGACACTTACAGCATCATGAGCATTATATAGTAATTTTTCGTAAAAGTTTTCTCTGCTGTGTTATATGATATGGATTGGAAATTTTTCACAAGCTTTGTATAGTCATGCCATATTGTGGGATGCGTTTTCAGATCAAACGAGACACTACTTCCTGTTTACTGACCTTGTCAATTTTGATGTTCACTTCTGTATTTGGTTCACACAAACACTTGAATTTGCACTTTCCCTACATTGTATATGATTCAGGGTGCAATGAGCATGGGTATAATTGGATGCCATTTGGTGACAGCTCTTGTTTGAGATAGATTGATTGATTGATTGAATATTGTTTAACGTCTACTCAGCAATATTTCAGCTATATCAAGACGAGAACAAGTTTGTTAATAAATAATCACTTTGGGGTAGGGAAAGGGCCATGGGACGGGAAATTCTGACTGCCACTGGAAAAGTAGGGTGAAATCGTCAAGGGCGGGGAATTTAGCCTTGTAGCGGAGCACCTACAGACCACCCCAAAAAGACCTTGCTACAACTGGGTTCTATAACGTGCAGGAAGTGTGGCATTTCTTCCAACACGTGGACCTGAGTTTACATCCCATCCTTGGTCACAATTGTCTTTTGATGGTCCTCTCCAAGGTTTGTGATTTTTATGGTATTACATTTTTGTACCTTATCCAAGATGGCCACCAGCGGGGAACATAGTTTAACATATGACCCTATGGGATATGCATTCAAAGATCTTCTCATCAGAACTACTGAGCCACTTGGAACCAAACTTGGTAACAATTGTCCTTGGGTGGTCATCTTCAAAGTTTGTGATTTTAATGTTTTTAGCTCATCCAAGATGGCCGCGTAGGAGTTATTGCCCCTTTTTCATTGAATTTTTCTTTGAAATGACAGTATTCAAAGATCTCCTCTGAAACTACTGAGCCAATTTGAACCAAACTTGGACACAATATTTCTTGGATGGTCCTCTTCAAAGCTTGTAATTTTTATGTAGTACCTCATCCAAGATGGCCACCAGCAGGGAATATAGTTATATCCCCTGCAAACAAAGTTGGGGGGGGGGGGTATATAGGAATCACCCTGTCTGTCTGTCAGTCTGACTGTCTGTCCATGTACCTTGTCAGCGCATGTTCTCCTAAACGGCTGCTTGGATTTTGATGAAACGTTACCAAGTTTTAGCACACCATCTGAAGATGTGCATGAAGTAATATGATTGCTGCCTGAAATTTTGAAGGGGAGATAATTTGTCTTTGAATATTTTCTGGAAAAAGTGGGGGGGGGAGACGAACCTTGTCAGCGTATGTTCTCCTAAACGGCTGCTTGGATTTTGATGAAATGTTACACAGTTGTAGTTCATGAAGTAATATAGTTGCTGCCTGAAATTTTAAAGGGGAGATAATTTGTCTTTGAATATTTTCTGGAAAAAGGGGGGAGGCGAACCTTGTCAGCACATGTTCTCCTAAACTGCTGCTTGGATTTTGATGAAATGTTACGTTTACACAGTACTAGTACACCATCTGAAGATGTGCATGAAGTAATATAGTTGCTGCCTGAAATTTTAAAGGGGAGATAATTTGTCTTTGAATATTTTCTGGAAAAAAGGGGGGTGGACGAACCTTGTCAGTGCATGTTCTCTTAAGCGGCTTCTTGGATTTTGATGAAATGTTACACAGTTATAGTACACCGCCTGAAGATGTGCATGAAGTAATATAGTTGCAGCCCGAAATTTTGAAGGGGAGATAATTGGTCTTTTAATATTTTCTGGAAAAGCGGGGGGGGTTGGACGAACCTTGTCAGTGCATGTTCTCTTAAGCGGCTTCTTGGATTTTGATGAAATGTTACACAGTTATAGTACACCACCTGAAGATGTGCATGAAGTAATATGGTTGCTGTCTGAAATTTTGAAGGGGAGATAATTTGTCTTTATTATTTTCAGAAAAAAGGGGCAGGTATATCATTTTGTCCATGCTTGTATTGTGTCCACATTTGTACTGTGTCCACAATTGTATTAGGTCCACACACACTTAAATTTACACTTGCCATATTGATTTAGGGTTCAATTAGCGGGGGGGTGGGGTATACCTGGCTGCCATTCGGCGACAGCTCTAGTTTAACATAGAGACCCTATGGGCAATGCATTTTAGGATCTTCTCCTCAGAAACCACTGAGCTAATTCTAATCAAATTATTCACAATTGTCCTTGGGAGGTCCCCTTCAAAGTTTGTGATTTTTAAGTTCGTAAATTTTTCAAAAAGGCTGCCAGCAGGGAATATTGTTTAACATAGGGGCCCTATGGGATATGCATTCAAAGACGGCCTTCTCCTATAAAACTACTTAGCCAATTGGAATCAAACTTAGTCACTATAGTCTGTAGGGTTGTCCTCTTCAAAGTTTGTGATTTTTATGTTCGTACCTCATCCAAGATGGCCCCTTGCAGGGAACATAGTTTAACAAAGGACTGTATGGGAAATATATTAAAAAATCTTCTCCTCTGAAATCAATTGGACAATTTTTGATTAAATTTTAGTGTAATAGTCCTTTGGTGGTCCCTTTCAAAATTTGTAGATTTTTATGTTCCTGCCACAACCAAGCTGAACTGCTGTGTATTATGGATAATAATTGATGGTCTTTTTGTGACATTGAATAAAAACCAGTCACCAGGTGAGCGATACAGGCTCATATAAGCCTCTATTTTTCTATATCACTGCCTGAAGTGCCTGTTCATTAATACTGACAATACTAGGCAATGCAGATCAAAGGAAATTCATACAAATTACCGATAAACTGAGGGTACCGTAAGGGAGATTCGTGTTAACATTTTTTAGCGCATATGTCCTTTTTTGGTAACAACACTGTAACTAAGCACTGTAACAATTTTATATGTATAAATCATGTATTTAACAAACAAATAAATGTAAGAAATGTACTTATAAAATAAAGCACCATTTTTCAACACCACAATATCACTGTTTTTTTTATGGTGAATATATATATATACTCTCTGCTGTACCAATATTGCACACAAGCATATCAAGGAATCTGGTGACACATACATAGTAGTCCCAATACCTCATCCATCTGTCTAACAAGTATGACTACCGGTAACCTCTTTTCTCTTCCCTGATCTGTTGATTTGTGGATTGATAAAAAAAACTTCTCATCAATACATTTCTGGATAACAGGTTTTGTACAATGGGGAGCAAGAGCATGCCTAGTTATCTTTGTTGTTTTCATTCTCCCACAAGTACATTTTTAGCCGAGTTGCGACGAAGTCCAACTCGGCTTATAATTTGATGAATGGTGTCTGCGCGTCCGGGCGTCAACTTTTGGTTTCCGCACGATATCTTGAGAACCACATGTCATATGTAAATGAAACTTTGCACAGACATGAGTTATGATTAGAGGAAGATCCCTATTGATTTTGGGGTTTGTGTGACAAAGGTCAAGGTCACAAATTCTAAAAATAGAACAAAAATTTGACTTATTCGTTTCCACACAATATCTCCAGAACCACATTACACATCCAAATGAAACTTGGCATAGACATTAGTTATGATTAGAGGAGGAACCCTATCGATTTTGAGGTCTGTGCAACAAAGGTCAAGGTAACAACTTCAAAAAATGTAACAAAAATTAAACAGTTCAATAAAGCCTAAAATCACATGTTCGGTATTATTTGACAACAAAAAATGCTAAAAAAAAATTTTATTGTTCATACAAAAATAGTTTTTATACTGCTAGATCATTTAAATTCATTTTATAGTTCTAATTATGTTCACCAACACACTTTTTTTGGGTGTCAATAACTTAAAAATTAGGTTGAATGAAAAGTCAGAATTAAAAAAAAGGGAGGTAATAAAACTAAGGGAGGTAATTAATTTAATATGAAGAAGTACTCAATATTACTAAAAGTTTTTTTTGCAATGTCCAGTTAAATTAAAATCTTAGATGAAAAAAAACTACATTTGTGTATTCTGATTTTTTGTAAATTATTGATTTCAGCAATACATATTACCTGAAGTATAAGGGGAACCGTGCGCCCCTGCCCAAATTTTTTTAATGGTGGTCTGAAATGTGTTTTAATGGATAATGGAGCTTT
>MJUU01011965.1:7847-32955 GCA_002080025.1 Modiolus philippinarum | reverse complement strand
ACAAGCAGGGACGGGCGAGACATCTTTTAGGGTCCACTCTTGTTTTGTAGGTGATAGAAGCCAATGATGATATATCAAAACTGTATCCAAAGTTTAGTCAGTGTAAAGAAGAAATTTTCTCCAAGCTGCCATCTTGATGTTGTATGGATTTGTAGCGTTTTACCAGGCAGCTTTCTTATTTGTCTCTGATGAAGACTCTATAAAATCCATTATTGTATTATCATACCTTGATATTATCAAACATTTTTTACAATATTTTACATCAATGATTTTGTGCTGCCATTTATGTCATGTGTGATAGCTCAAAATATACTGTAAACCGGGAAATTTTCGCGGCATCTTTGTTTCGCGGTCAATTGACAGGATTTTGTTTCGCGCAATTTTGAATTCACGCTGCCAAATTTGTTACCATTGACTTCAATAATAGACAAGTATATTCGCGCCGTTTTATTTTCGCGCTTCCATTTCAAACGCGAAAATCGCGAAAATAAAACCGCCACGAAAATTTCCCGGTTTACAGTATACATAACAAAAAAAATCATGGCTGTTCCCCAAAATTAATATTTACTACATGACTGGGATTTTTGCATGAAAACTTTCAAGTAAGCATAATAATCCCTTTTCCATAAATAGTAGGATTCACAAATTTTCTATGATGACACCTTTCTCTTGAGTCTTACAGTGATGGTTCAATCCCTGTTTGGATTTAAAAAAGGAGGGATTTGGAAGTAGAGAAATACATCCTCATTTTTGTCTAATTCCTAATTTGTTTCCAAGTGCAATTTTGACCTCATTAGTGGAGGATTTAGTTTTAACAAGTTTGTTTTAGCATTGTTTTGAAGATATACAAATGTTAAGGGGGTTCGCTACTCCTTTTGAAAATAAATAGGATTTCAAATAAACATGATTTTTATAAGAAAATTAAAAAAGAAGTAATTTAGGTGAAAAAAATTGATAGGTTGATGATCTCGTTTTTGAGATTTAAAGGATTGAAAATTTGGCGGGAAACTGAACTCCTCTGATTTTTCATAGGATTAACATTAACAAGGTTTGACCATGAATGAATGTAACAGAATAAATAGAATTCAATGAAATTGTTACAGAATGCTCATAAAAGATATATAAAATGAAATTATGGAAAAAAATAAGGGGTTCAATGTGAAAAAAATTATAATGCTTTTAAATGGATAAAACCCGAGGATTCCGAAAATCTGACAGAAATCCCAAAACATGAGGAGCGAACCTCCTTAATGTATTTTATTCTTAGCACTGTCTATTACATGTATATATTGTTTTAGCATTGTTTTGGAGATATACAAATGTTAATTATTTTATCCTTAGCACTGTCTATTATTTAATTGAGAGTGCATATTGCATGAAATCAAATTTGCTTTAATATTACTGAGTTCAAATAAGGGCTTTTCTGTTTAAATATTCATTGTACATGAGAGGGATTTAGAATGCAACTTATTTTATACCCCACCACACAATAGATAATTTTACATTTGCCAGTTTTATGTATTGTGATGAAAGTATATGCTGATTGGGCGGTGTTAATCTTCCTCTTTAGACACAGGCAAAACTGTTCTTTTCTTTAATTTTTTTTTTCATGGAAGCTTAGATAAAGGGAATAATAAAATTGTGTCCAAGAAAACCTCTTACGTACATGAACATGTACAGAATTTTAATGAACTGTAAATGATTAGCTAATAGCTATAGCTCTGCCCAGTCAACTTATACCTTTATTACAGTAATTGTTAGTGATATACAATGTATGTACAGATTTTAGTGTTAATTTATGTACAATTTTAACCTATTTTATTCTATATATGATTTTTTTAAAATGTTTAAATCATTACAAGAATCAATACTGTGGTGACAATTTTTAGTTCGCCTCAATGAAGTTGAGGGGGACTATTGCAGTACCCCCGGCGTCCTCATCCGTGTCTGCGTCCACGTCTTCGTCCGCGTCCACATTTGGGTATATATCTTAGTAACTATGCAGTGTAGGGTCATCAAACTTTGCATGCAGGTGCATCTTGGGTTAACTCACAGCCTCCAAGAAAATTAGGTCTTTCTGACCTATATTTTTTAGCTTGAGTGGCTTGCATTCAAGTTTACGTCCAAGTTCAGATCTCAGTCACTGTACATGGTAGGATCATCTAACCTTGCATGTACATGCATCTCTGATGGTAGCTCAGCATCCAGGCAAAATTAGGTCACTTTGCCTATATTTTCCACTTGAGTGACTTACATTCAAGTTTACGTCCGAGTTAAGATCTAAGTAACTGTACATGGTAGGATCATCTAACCTTGCATGTACATGCATCTTTGGCGGCAGGTCAGCATCCAGGCAAAATTAGGTCACTTTGACCTATATTTTCGCTTGAGTGACTTGCATTCAAGTTTACGTCCAAGTTCAGATCTCAGTCACTGTACATGGTAGGATCATCTAACCTTGCATGTGCATGCATCTCTGATGGTTAGTCAGCATCCAGGCAAAATTAGGTCACTTTGACCTATATTTTCCGCTTGAGTGGCTTACATTCAAGTTAACGTCCAAGTTCAGATCTCAGTCACTGTACATGGTAGGATCATCTAACCTTGCATGTACATGCATCTTTGGCAGTAGGTCAGCATCCAGGCAAAATTAGATCACTTTGACCTATCTTTTCTGCATGATTGACTTACATTCAAGTTTATGTCCGAATTCAGGTCTTGGTTACTGCATATGGTAAGATCATCTAGCCTTTGTATACATGCATTAGGGATGGTAAATGAGCACCCTTGCCAAATTGGGTTTCTGTGTCCATGTGCCATAACGAGGCGAACTTTGTAATCGTTGATTACCTATGTTTAATACTGTTTTCTGTTTATTATTTAACAAATTCTTTACTAGATAGTAGTGTGCAAAAGAAACATCTGTCAAAGAAATATGTGAATATCCTATGTTTTAAGATTTTGCTTTCAGATGGGAAATGTACTTTTATGTTGCATAAATGACTACCCACCCAACATTAGTCTCATCACTAAAATAATTCCACATATCAACATTCATATAGTCAACCCAAAATTAAACATTTATCACAGTGCTAAATCACACAACATTCATTCAGCCAACAGTGCACTCCAAATCAACATTCATCACATTACATATCTCTTAATCACCCCACATATAATTTCACACATCACTTAAATCACTTAACATCAACATTCATCACTAAATCATCCCAAATTAACATTTATCTCTCAACTAAATCAGCCATTGTCATTCTTGATCAAGTCACCCAATCTCCGCACAACATTTATCACATCACTAAATCACTACAAATCAATCTTCATTGCTAAATCACCCCACTTCAACATTCATCAATAAATTACTCAACATCAATATTCATCACACTACTAAATTGCCCCCATCCACATGCATCACATCACTTAATTATCCCACATCTACATTCATCACAAAATCGCCCTTGATTAATATTAATCACTGAATCACTCCACATCAACATTCATCACTAAATCACCCGTCATTAGCATTCATCACTTAATCACCCCACCATAAACTTTCATGTCATTACTGAATCACCCCACACCAACTTTCATTATTAAATCATCCCATATCTACATTCATCATCCAATCACCCCACATTAATACTAATCACTAAATCACCCAACATAAACATTCATCTCTACATCACCCCACATCAACATTCATCACTTAATCATCCCCACATCAACATTCATCTCTTACTTAACAGTTCTCGCCACAATATAGCTGAAATATTGCTGAAGTTGGCGTAAAACATCAATCAATCAATCAATCAACATTCATCTCATCACTTTCCCCACATCAACACTCATCACAATATCATCTAACATTAACATTGATCTCCCAACTAAATCAGCCATTGTCATCCTTGATCAAGTCACTAAATCTCTGCACAACTTATATCAAATCACTAAATCACTACAAATCAATTTTCATTGCTAAATAACCCAACTTAACATTTATCAATAAATTACTCAACATCAATATTCATCACACTACTAAATTGCCCCCATCCACATTCATCACTCGACTAAATTGCCCCCATCCACATGCATCACATCACTAAATCATCCCACATCAACATTAATCACTAAATCGCCCTTGATTAATATTAATCACTGAATCACTCCACATCAACATTCATCACTAAATCACCCGTCATTAGCATTCATCATTTAATCACCCCATCATAAACTTTCATGTCATTACTGAATCACCCCACACCAACTTTTATTATTAAATCATCCCATATCCCATCACCCCACATTAATACTCATCACTAAATCACCCAACATAAACATTCATCTCTACATCACCCCACATCAACATATATCACTTAATCATCCCCACATCAACATTCATCACTTAATCACCCCACATCTGTATTACACAGTAAATCACCTAATACTCATCACTAAATCACCCAACATAAACATTCATCTCTACATCACCCCACATCAACATATATCACTTAATCATCCCCACATCAACATTCATCACTTAATCACCCCACATCTGTATTACACAGTAAATCACCCGACCTCAACATTCACATCACTAAGTCACCCAACATCAACATTTATCACTAAATCACCCCACATCAACAATCATCACTACATCATCCCATATCAACATTCATCACTAAAACACCACACACCAACTTTCATCACTAAATTACTCCACATCTACAATGTACATTCAGCAATAAATCACCCAATTCGAAATCCATCACTAAATCACCCAACATTAAATTTCACTGCTGAATTACCCAACATCTACATTTATCACTAAATCACCAAACATAAACATTCATCACTTAATTACCCAAATCTGCATTTCTCTGTAAATCACCCCACATCTGCATTTATCACAAGATAGCCCCACATCAACATGCATCACAAAATCATCCCACATCAATATTCATGAATAAATGACTTCACTTTAAAATTCATCTCATCACTAAATCACCACACAATCTACCATCATCATAAAATCACCCCACATTAACATTCATCACTAAATCACCCGACATCAATATGCATTACGAAATCACCCCACATCAATATGCATCCTTAAATCACCCCACATCAATATGCATCACTAAATCATCCCACATTTCATCTCATCACTAAATCACCCCATATCTACATTTACACAATGTATCTCTAAATCGACCCACATCAACCTTTATCACTTATTCACCCTACATCTGCATTTTCAGAACCCTACCCACATCTGCATTCATCACTTAATCATTACACATCAATTTGCATCACTAAATCACTTCATTAATATTCATGAATAAATGACTTCACTTTAAAATTCATCTCATCACTAAATCACCCCTCAATCTACATTCATCGCTAAATCATCCCACATTATTAGGGCCCCGCCACATAGTGGCGGACGCCCTGTAGTAATGGCTCTGTCCGTCCGTCTGTCTGTCCGTGCGTGTGTGCATGCGTCCGTCCGTCCCTAACAAAGTCGTGTCCGGGGTATAACTTTTTTTGTCTTTTGAGATAGGCTTTTGATATTTTGCATGTAGATAGATCACTTCAAGACGATGTGTCATGATTAATGATTGGTGACCTTTGACCTTTACTTTGTCGTCAAGGTCAGATTTTTTGCTTTTATAACGACAAGTCGTGTCCGGGCTATAACTTTTTTGTCTTTTGAGATAGGCTTTTGATATTTTGCATGTACATAGATCACTTCAAGACGATGTGTCATGAACAAAGATTGGTGACGTTTGACCTTGACCTTTGTCGTCAAGGTCAGATTTTTGCTTTTATAATGACAAGTCCTGTCCGGGCTTTTTTGTCTTTTGAGATAGGCTTTTGATATTTTGCATGTAGATAGATCACTTCAAGACGATGTGTCATGAACCATGATTGGTGACCTTTGACCTTGACCTTTGTCATCAAGGGCAGATTTTTGGTTTTATAACTTTTTATACGACCGCAAAAATTTTGGGGTCGTATTATGTTATGGCGCAGTCTTCGGCGTCGGCGTCTGTGGCCAGCATAACTTTGTTTCTAGTGGACGGATCATCTTCAAATTTCAGTATGTGGTTTCTTGGCATAATGGCTATCCCGGGTTTTAATTTCGGGTTTATGGCCCCACCCGTTTCAGAAAAAGGGGTAAAATTGGGTATTTTTGTGTCTGTGGACAGCATAACTTTGGTTCCAGTGAACAGATCATTTTCAAATTTTAGTATGATGTTTCTTGGCACATGCTTTAGCCCGGGCTATAATTTTATGTTCCTGGCCCCTCCCGTTTTAGAAAAAGGGGCCAAAAGGGGTTAAATTGGTTGTTTTCACATATTTGACTGTAGAATCTTTATTATTTATCGGATTTTGATGGGGTTTCTTTCAGTAAACTCCTTAGAAAATTTCCTATCTGGAGTATGCCAACGGATTTCACGTGGCATGTACCGTTCACGAGATAAATAGGGCCCAAAAGGGGCGAATTTCAAAAATTTCATTTTTTTATTTTTAGTCCGATTTTGATGCAATTTTTTCCAAAGGGATTCCTAATGAAAAATTATCGTAGCGCTCTACTATTAGATTTTTGGTAACTTGTTTCCTTATCCAGCTATGAGGGGCCGAAGGGGGCCAAAATCGTAAATTTACAGATAACCAAAAAATTTTATTTTTCATCGGATTTCAATGGGATTTTTTTCTTTGGATTCCTCTTGAAGTAAGCTTTCAGTGCTATGTCAACGAATTGGCGTAGCTCTTACCGTTTCCAAGCTATGAGGGGCTGAAGGGACCAAAATTGTAAATTTACAGATAACCTATTATTTTTATTTTTCGTCGGATGTGGATGGGATTTTTTTCTTTGGATTCCTCTTGATGTAAGCTTTCAGTAGTATGCTAACAGATTTGTCGTAGCTGTTACTGTTTCGGAGCCATGAGGGGCTGAAAGGGGCCAAAATTGTAAAGTTACAGATAACCCAAAATTTTTATTTTTCATCGAATTTCGATGGGATTTTATTCTTTGATTCCTCTTTATGTAAGCTTTCAGTTATATGTCTGCGGATTTGGCGTAGCTCTTACCATTTCCGAGCTATGAGGGGCCGAAGGGGGCCAAAATTGTAAATTTACAGATAACCTTAAAAATTTATTTTTCGTCGGATTTCGATGGGATTTTTTTCTTTGGATTCTACTTGATGTAAGCTTTCAGTAGTATTTCAACGGATTTGACGTAGCTCTTGCCGTTCCCAAGCTATGAGGGGCCGAAGGGGGCCAAAATCGTAAATTTACAGATTACCTTAAATTTTTATTTTTCATCGCATTTCGATGGGATTTTTTTCTTTTTATTCCTCTTGATATAAGCTTTCAGCATCATGTCAATGGATTGGGCGTAGTTCTTACCGTTTCTTAACTATAGAGGGTCAAAAAGGAGTCATAAGGGCTAATTTTTATTTTCCCTAGTTTGTGTCCAGCTAATTACTTGGTCAATCTCCTTATTGCATCCATCTTATTATTGTGTCAAGCTCTTTCCTATGTCCATACTCACTTTAAATTACACTTTTTCAAATTTCAGTGGACGACATGCTGGGGTTGTATCATGCTGCGCTGGGCGTAGCCCTTTATTTGTCTTTTGAGATAGGCTTTTGATATTTTGCATGTAGATCACTTCAAGACGATTTGTCATGAACCATGATTGGTGACCTTTGACCTTGACCTTTGTCTTCAAGGTCCGATTATTGCTTTCATTCTGTTGATATCTTGATGATATGATGGTGTCCATACTTGTGTAGTGTCCACACTTGTACTGTGTCCACACTTGTATTGTGTCCACACACACTTAAATTTGCACTTATATTACAGCGGGGCCCACAGAGATGGCTGCCATCTCTCCGATGTCTAGTTATTCATCAGTAAATAATCCCCATTAAATCACCCCAAATCTGCATTCATGACTAGATTACCCTACTTCAACATTTCAAATAAACAATGATTTCATCACCCCACATCTACATTTATCAACAAATCACACCACACCAACATTCATCATTAAATTATCCCATATCTGTATCCCTCAGCAAATCACCTCACATCAACATTCATCACTAACTCACTTAACATCAACATTGATCTCATTTCTAAATTGCCCCATATCTACATGCATTACTATTAAAATCAACCAACATAAATATTCATCACTAAATCACCCCACATCTACATTCATTTCTAAATCACCCCACATCAACATTCATCTCAGCACTAAATCACCCCACATCTACATTAATTACTAAATCACCCCACATCAATATTCATCACTAAATCACCCAACATCTACATTCATTACTAAATCACCCGACATCAACATTCATCACTAAATCACTGCAACTTAATCACCCCACAGCAACATTCATTATTTAATCCCCCAACATCTGCATTCCTCAGTACATTACCTTACATATGTATTCAAGACTAAGTCACCCCTATCTAGTTGCATTACTAAATCACCCAACATCTTCATTCATTACTTAATCAACCCACATCTAAATTTATCTCTAAATCACCCCACATCAGCAGTCATCATGTAATAATCCCACATCTTCAATATTTGTCACTTAGTCACCGCACATCAACATTCATCTCGTCACTAAATCATCCCACATCAACATTCATCTCATCACTAAATCATCCCACATCAACATTCATCTCATCACTAAACTGCCCGGCATCAACATTCATCTCATCACTAAATCATCTCACATCAACATTCATCTGATCTCTGAATCACCCCACATCAACATTCATCTCATCTCTGAATCATCCCACATCAACATTCATCTCGTCACTAAATTACCCTGCATCAACATTCATCTCATCACTAAATCACCCATCAATAACCTCTCACCACTTAATTATTACACATAAACATTCATAACTAAATTGCTCCATATCAACATTTATCATGTAACTAACTCACAACTCATCAACATTTATTTCATCACTTAACCAATCCACACCAACATTCATTACTATTACTACTATATCACCTGACTTAAACATTAATCACATCACTAAATCACATGAAACCAACGTTCATCTCATCACTAAATCACCCAACACAGCATTCATCTCATCACTTAATCACCCAACACAGCAATCATCTCATCAGTAAATCACCCAACACAGCATTCATCTCATCAGTAAATCACCCAACACAGCATTCATCTCATCACTAAATCACCCCCACATCAACATTTATCTCATCACTAAATCACCCCACATCTACATTCATCGCATCACTAAATCACCCCACATCTACATTCTTCTCATCACTAAATCACCCCACATCAACATTCATCTCATCACTAAATCACTCCACATCTACATTCATCTCATCACTAAATCACCCCACATCTACATTCATCTCATCACTAAATCACCCCACATCTACATTCATCTCATCACTAAATCACCCCCACATCAACATTTATCTCATCACTAAATCACCCTACATCTACATTCATCTCATCACTAAATCACTCCACATCTACATTCATCTCATCACTAAATCACCCCACATCTACATTCATCTCATCACTAAATCATTCCACATCAACATTCATCTCATCACTAAATCACCCCACATCTAAATTCATCTCATCACTAAATCACCCCACATCTACATTCATCTCATCACTAAATCACCCCACATCAACATTCATCTTATCACTAAATCACCCCACATCAACATTCATCTCATCACTAAATCACCCCACATCTACATTCATTACTAAATCACCCCACATCTACATTCATTACTAAATCACCCCACATCAATATTCATCACTAAATCACCCCACATCTACATTCATTACCAAATCACCCCACATCAACATTCATCACTAAATCAATGCAACTTAATAACCCCACAGCAACATTCATTATTTAATCACCCAACATCTGCATTCCTCAGTAAATTACCTTACATATGTATTCAAGACTTAAGTCACCCCTATCTAGATGCATCACTAAATCACCCCCACATCAACATTCTTCTCATCACTAAATTACCCCACATCTACATTAATTACTAAATCACCCCACATCAATATTCATCACTAAATCACCCCACATCTACATTCATTACTAAATCACCCCACATCAACATTCATTCGTTTGTCACTAAATCACCCCTCATCAACATTCATCTCATCACTAAATCACCCCACATCTACATTCATCGCATCACTAAATCACCCCACATCAACATTCATCTCATCACTTAATCACCCCACATCTACATTCTTCTCATCACTAAATCACCCCACATCTACATTCATCGCATCACTAAATCACCCCACATCTACATTCATCTCATCACTTAATCACCCCACATCAACATTCATCTCATCACTTAATCACCCCACATCTACATTCTTCTCATCACTAAATCACCCCACATCAACATTCTTCTCATCACTTAATCACCCCCACATCAACATTCATCTCATCACTAAATCACCCCACATCTACATTCATCTCATCACTAAATCACCCCACATCAACATTCTTCTTATCACTAAATCACCCCACATCAACATTCATCACATCCCTTAATCACCCCAAATCTACATTCATCTCATCACTAAATCACTCCACATCAACATTCATCTCATCACTAAATCACCCCACATCTACATTCTTCTCATCACTAAATCACCCCACATCAACGTTCATCTTATCACTAAATCAACCCACATCAACATTCATCTCATCACTAAATCACCCCACATCAACATTCATTTCATCACTAAATCACTCCACATCTACAATCATCTCTTAAACACCCCACATCAACATTCATCACTTTATTACTCCACATCAACATTCATCTCTAAAACACCCCACATCAACATTCATCATTTTATCACTCTACATCAACATTCATCTCTAAAACACCCCACATCAACATTCATCATTTTATCACTCTACATCAACATTCATCTCTAAATCACCCCACATCAACATTCATCTCTTAATCACTCCACATCAATATTCATTTTTAAATCACTCCACATCAACATTCATCGCTAAATCACTCCATGTCTACATTCATCTCTAAATCACTCCACATCAACATTCATCACTTAATCACCCCACATCTACATTCATCTCTTAATCACCCCACATCAACATTCATTACTTTATCACTCCACATCAACATTCATTACTTTATCACTCCACATCAACATTCATCTCTAAATCAGTCCACACAGACATTCATCACTTAATCACTCCACATCTACATTCATCTCTAAATCACCCAACATCAACATTCATCACTTTATCACTCCACATCAACACTCATTACTAAATCACTCCACATCAACATTCATCTCTAAATCACTCCACATCAACATTCATTTCTAAATCACTCCACATCAACATTCATCTCTAAATCACTCAACATCAACATTCATCAAATGACTAAATTCCCCCACATCAACACTCATCTTGTCACCAAATGACTCCACATTTACATTCATTTCATCACATAATTACCTGACATCAAAATTAATCACATCACTAAATTGCCAACATTTGCATTCATCACATTATTTAAGCACCCCGCATGACCATTTATTGTATTATTAAATCTCCCCACATCAAAATTCATCATGTCACTTAATTACTCAACATTAACATTCATCTTATCGCCCAATCATCTGCATCAACATTCATCACATCACTAAATCACCCCACATCAAGATTCATCTTCTTACCAAATCTCCAACAACAACATTTATCACATCTCTAATTCAAACCACATAAACATTCATCACATCACTAAATCATCCCACATCAACATTCATCTTCCAAACTAGTAATCTCCCAACAACATTTATCACATCTCTAATTCAAACCACATCAACATTCATTTCATCGCTAAATCTTCCCACATCAAGATTCATTATATCACTAAATCACTAAACCTTAGCATTCATCACTTAATCACTCAACATCGACTTTAATCACAAAAGCACTCCAAATCAAAATTCATCAGTTAATCACTCCACATCAACAGTCATCACTAAATCACTCCACATGAACATTCATTATTAAATCACTCCATATAAACATTCATCTCTAAATCACCCCAAATCAACATTCATCTCTAAATTACTCCACACCAGCATTCAACACTAAATCACTCCACATCAACATTCATCACTAAATCACTCCACATCAACATCCATTACTAAATCACTCTACATCAACAGTTAATCACTAAATCACCCCTTATCAATATTCATCACTAAATCACTCCACATCAACATTCAACACTAAATCACTCCACATCTACATTCATCACTAAATCACTCCACATCAACATTCACCACTAAATCATCCCACATCGACATTCATTACTTATTCATCCCACATCAACATTCATCACTAAATCACTCCACATCAACATTCAACACTAAATCACTCCACATCTACATTCATCACTAAATCATCCCACATCAACATTCATCACTAAATCATCCCACATCAACATTCATTACTTATTCATCTCACATCAACATTCATCACTAAATCACTCGACATCAACATTCAACACTTATTCACTCCACATCAACATTCATCACTAAATCACTCTGCATCAACATCAACATTCATCACTTAATCACTCCACATCAAAATTCATCGAATTTCGAAGTTAGTTCACACAACATCATTATCACACTTCAAAATTCATCTCAACTGGTCCCATCCATCAAAATCCACCTTAACACTTATTCACTCTTGTATATCAACAATCAGATTATGGCTTGGTACTATCTCTGTTAATCCCTCCATATGTGTGAACATTCAACTTGTCTTGCTAAGATAGTATACATATGTACATCATAATTATTATCCCAGTGCATTGAAATTAATCTTAACTATTGCATACCAACACATCAACATTGTCTCATATCAAAATTACTCTTGTTGATAATGCAATCACATCAACAAATAAACATTCATTTTATCACAGAATCAGATCTAAATATCAACGTTCACCCCATCTCTGAATCAATTGATTGAACCTTAATGTTCAGCTGCAACAAAAATCACCACCTCAAATCAGATTTTCTATGCTTGCAGACATTACATTTCTTTGGTTGTATAATTACCCAAACACAGAAACATTACCTCTAAATACCACCACATCAACATTCAGTACTCTCATACAATCACATTTATCTCATTACTAAATTTCATGTACAGTTGAACTGCAAAAACTACTCAATTGATGTATCTAACCCATTTTCTGGACTTTTTTCAACACAGTTCTACCTGGATAGCTGAAACTGTTTTCATCAGTCCCTTGGGTGTTCAAGCAATCAAAAGTTCAACTGTATATCACTGGTAAATTCAAACCAAAAGCTGAAATATTGCTTAAGTTGCTGCTAAACAATTATATAATCAACTTTTTTTTTTCGAATAGTGGAAAATGAGGGGGGATAACTTCATTTCATTCTGCTAGGTTATGGTTATTTTGCCATTTTATCATCATTATAGATTTCAATTTCATTATATTTGATTTTTGGGAAAAATATCATGATTCAAGAATGTATGCATTACATGTACCATCTGGTATCCTATTCTCTCCATAGAGAGCAATTAAGATGGATGGAATATAACAGGATGAATTACTCAATGAAAACCTACAAAAATTGGGTTAGTGAAAAAAATACTGATAGTTTGTTAAAGTGTTTGATTGTTAAGAATATATGTTTTTGTACAATAAACATGTCTTATTTATTTTTTTCTTATATTTTATCCATTGAATGTTTACCAAAAAGGTCTATGGGATCGATGTTTCACACGAGGACGGTGGCATGTACTTGAGTTACTTTGCATTACTAACAATGGAAGTTCACAATCAGTTGTACCTAAACTTGTCTCTTCTTGAATATTTGAAGAATACTATCGAAGTCTGTACAAGTCTGTAATTTTTATAATGTGGTGTTCACTAAATTAAATGTTTTTTGTCAGATATATGTCTGACTTGTTTACATTTTTTAACATATCCCTGCATCAAAGCTTTCTATGCCCCCGCCATTAGGAATGATTTGATATTTGGCCTGAAGCTTTTGTATGATGAGTTGTACCGTGTGTCCCCTTTTCAAGTCCGTCACTCATCTGATTCCCGTTTGCAGAGATATCTATATGGCGGTGGCATCCATGTCCAATGGACACATTTTCTTTTATTTCTTTTTATGCAGCCTGGATGTAATGCAGGATCGACACATTGATCACTATCTGTCATCTGCATCAGCATGTATGTCTGTATGGCATCAAAATTATTATACCCCCCGCAAACAGTTTGAGGTATATAGGAATCACCATATCTGTCCGTCGGTTCCCTTTCGTGTCCAAAGCAGAACTTTTGTACCGTAGCACCTAGGATTATCAAACTCAGTGTGTGGATGCATCATGGGAAGGCGATGTGTCACGTACCAAATTTAGGTCACTCTGACTTTGACTTTTATGATTGTAAAACCATGTGCATTCTGGGTCCGGACCAGAACTATTGTACCTTAACACCTAGGATTATTAAACTTGGTGTGTGGATGCATCATTGGAAGGGGATGTGTTGCCTACAAAATTTAGGTCACTGTGACCTTGACTTTGACCTTTATGATAGTAAAACAATGTGTATTTCTTGTCTGGAGCAGAACTTTTGCACTGTAGAACCTAGGATTATTAAACTTGGTGTGTGGATGCATCATAGGAAAACATGTGTTGCGTTCCAAATTTAGGTCACTCTGACCTGGACTTTGACCTTTCAAATTACCATGTGGTTGAAGGACAAATTCCAAAATGAAATGCCTTGGTACTCAAATGCAGTTGTGGGGGGTATTAGTCTGGCTTTGCCGACAGCTCTAGTTAGCATTATCCGTATCTCCTACTGCTTGGAACTTTTCAATTAAACTTGCAGGAATGCTTTCAGTATATAATTTAGATGTGTACCATACATTTTCATACCCCTGCAAACAGTTAAGGGGGTACATCTGAATGGCTCTGACTGTCCGTCTGTGCAAACTTCTTGTAAATGCAACTCCTGTTAAACAATTTGAAGGATTTCGATGAAACTTTACACACAGGAAGGACAGTATATGGAGATGTGCATGAAGGAACATAATTATTGTCTGAAACCAGAAAGGGGAGATAATTTGATTTTGAGTTTTCATTGATTCCATTTGCACTTTATACAAAGGAAGGACACTATATGGAGATGTGCATGAAGGAATTTTTTCACTGTCCAACACAGAGAAGGGGAGATAAATTTGACTGACATTTTATTGATTCCTTGTGCAATGATCTTTTATTCTTTACAATTCCTCAAATAAATGATTCAAAGAGTAGATATTGTGAAAAAGAGATGTGAGGGAAGATGTGAGGCAGTCAGGGGCATTAAGGTTTACCCTGATCCATATGTCTGTCAATTTATAGGTACATCTTTATGGTTTCCGGATGATAACTTGAGTATCCTGCATTGGATCAAAGCCAAACTTGGTCACATTCTTACTTATCACCCAAGACAGAAGCATATCGATTTCCGGGTTGGTACCCCCAAGGTCAAGGTCACAGTTGCTAAAAATAGACTAAAATTTCAATAAAATTTTGGTTTCCGGACGATATCTGGAGTATTCTGCATTAGATCAAAACTATACTTGGTCACATGCTTACTTATCACCCAAGACAGAACCTTATTGATTTCCGGGTTTGTACCCCAATGTTATGGTCACAGTTGCTAAAATAAGACTAAATTTCAATAGCATTTTGGTTTCTGCATGATAACTTGAGTATTCTGAATTGGATCAAAATCAAACTTGTTCTCGTGCTTACTTATCACCCATGACAGAACTCTATTGATTTCCGAGTTGGTACCTCCCAAGGTCAAGGTCATGGTTTGCTTAAAATAAATTATTATTACATATCAGATTGTTTCTCAGATTATTTATAACACTCTGCATTATATCAAAACCAAATGCCTATTTTTATTATAGGAGACAGTTCCTATTTTGTAATTATTCGATATATGTATTGTACAAAGTTAATGATTCGGGGGTTCAATTTCAAGGAGGTGGGGCATCTGTGTCCCATGGACACATTCTTCCATTTTTTTTCACTGTAATCCTCTTGAGAAGTTGCTTTCAAACTGATTTTATCAAAGAATTTTGTTTTCAAAGTGTTGTAAAGAAGTTTCTCTAACCCTTATTATTTTTGTGCAAAATATCAATGGGACCAAAAAGTATTGAGTTTTAGTTTTGTCTGATTTCACCACAATGTTTTCATTGGAATCTTAGTAGAAAGTTATTTCTTGAGTCCATACTCGTATTTGTGTCCATATTTGTATTTTGTCCACACCAACATAAATTTGCACTAATGCATATTGATTCAGGGATCTGGCTGTCATTTGGTGACAGCTATTGTTATGCCCCTGCAAACGAAGTTTGGGGGTTATATTGGAATCACCTTGTCTGTCCGTCCACCACCTTTTTTGTCCGGAGCAGAACTTTTTATGCCCCCGCTGCTAGGCGGTCGGGGGCATTAAGGTTTACCCTGATCCGTACGTACGTGCGAACGTACGTACCTCCATCTTTTTGGTTTCCGGATGATAACTTGAGTATCCTGCATCAGATCAAAACCAAACTTGGTCACATGCTTACTTATCACCAAAGACAGAACCCTACCGATTTCCAGGTTGGTACCCCCAAGGTCAAGGTCACAGTTGATAAAAATAGACTAAAATTGCAATAAAATTTTGGTTTCTGGATGATAACTTGAGTATACTACATCGGATCAAAAGCAAACTTAGTCATGTGCTTGCTTATCACCGAAGACAGAACCCTATCAATTTCTGGGTTGGTACCCCCAAGGTCAAGGTCACAGTTGCTAAAAATAGACTAAAATTTCAATACAATTTTGGTTTCTGGATGATAACTTGAGTATACTACATAGGATCAAAACCAAAATTAGTCACATGCTTGCTTATCACCCAAGACAGAACCCTATCGATTTACGGGTTGGTACCCCCAAGGTCAAGGTCACAGTTGCTAAAATATACTAAAATTTCAATTAAATTTTAGTTTCTGGATGATAACTTGAGTATACTACATCGGATCAAAACAAAACTTAGTCACGTGCTTACTTATCACCCAATACAAAAACCTATTGATTTCCATGATGGTACCACCAAGGTCAAGGTCACATTTGTTAAAAATGATTAGTATTACATATAAGACTGTTTCTCAGATTATTTGTTGGAACTACACATTATATCAAAACCAAACCAGTTCCAGTGCCTATTTATCACAGGAGAAAGATCTTTTTTTATAATTATTTGATATATATATATTATACATAGTTATGCCATTAATGATTTAAGGGTTTCGATTGCAAGGAGGCGGGGGCATCCGTGTCCCATGGACACATTCTTCCATTTTTTAACAAAGCACCTATCAAACTTGGTATATAGATGCATCATTGGAAGGTGATGTGTGGCGTACTAATTTAGGTCACTGTGACCTTGACTTTGACCTTTATGATAGTAAAACCATGTGCATTTCATGTCCAGAGCAGAACTTTAGTATCGTAGCACTAAGGATTATCAAAATTGGTTTGTAGATGCTTCATGAGAAGGCGGTGGATGGCGTACCAAATTAAGGTCAATGTGGCCTTGACTTTGACCTTTGACCTTTATGATAGTAAAACCATGTGCATTTCATGCCCAGAGCAGAAATTTAGTACCGTAGCAACTAGGATTATCAAACTTGGTATATAATGCATCATGGGAAGGCGATGTGTTGCGTACCAAATTTAGGCCACTGTGACAATGAATTTGACGTTTGACCTTTATGATTGTAAAACCATGTGCATCTCATGTCCAGAGCAGGTCTTTAGTACCGTAACACCTAGGATTATGAAACTTGTTCTGTAGATGCATCATTGTCGCATACTAAATTTAGGTCACTGACCTTGACTTTGACCTTTGACCTGTGTGATTTCTGTGCATTTCTTGTCCGGAGCAGAAATTTTGTACCGTAGTGCCAAGGATTATCAAACTTGGTTTGTAGATGCATCAGGGGAAATCGATGTGTCATGTACCAAATTTAGGTCACTGTGACCTTGACTTTGAACTTTATGATAGTAAAACCATGTGCATTTCATGTCAGGAACAAAACTTTTATACCGTAGCAATTAGGATTATCAAACCTGGCGTGTAGATCCATCATCGGAAGGCGATGTGTCATGTACCAAATTTCATAGATTACTATGACCTTGTCTTGACTTGACCTGTATAATAGTAAAACCCTATGCATTCGTGTCTGGAGCAGAATTTCTGAACCATAAGACCTAGGATCATCAAACTTGGTTTGAAGATGCATCATGGGAAGATGGTGTGTCCTGTACCAAATTTAAGTCACTGTGACTTTGATTTTAACGATAGAATAAAACATGCTTACATCGTGTTCGGGGCAGAACTTGTGTAGCATTTCACCTAGGATTATCAACTTGGTATGTAGATACATTATGGGATGGTGTAGTAAATGTAGGTCACTGTGACCTTGACTTTGACCTTTGACATTTATGTTAGTATACCCTTGTTTATTTTTTGTGAAGAGCTAAATTAAATTGTCCTTGTATCCTTGTATCCACCTTATTATATATTAATTAATGTATTACCCTTTATATGATTGACTGATTGATTGAATATTGTTTAACGTCTACCCAGCAATATTTCAGCTATATCAAGACGAGAACAAGTTTGTTAATAAATAATCACTTTTGGGGTATGGAAAGAGCCATGGGACGGGAAATTCTGACTGCCACTGGAAAAGTAGGGTGAAATCGTCAAGGGCGGGGAATTTAGCCTTGTAGCCGATCACCTACGGACCATCCCAAAAAAGAGCTTGCTACAAGGGTTCTTTAACGTGCAGGAAGCGTGGCTTTTCTTCCAACACGTGGACCTGAGTTTACATCCCATCCGAAAGATGGGTTGTGTATTTATTAATCCCGCACAACCACGGAATGGGTCCTATTTCTATATCCCGGGACCCTCGGGGTCAGCCTCCGTTTAGAAGGGGTTACACCCCGCAAGCCGGAGATACTAGGTCATATTTCTATATCCCGGGGTTCACTCGGGGTCTTCTATTAGGAAGACTCATACTCCAAGCTCAGAGGATGCTGCGGGCCTATTCATAAGCCGGGACCGCGCACGGCGGCCCTTTATATGAAGTAGAAGATATGACCTGATAGGAATAAAGGTTGCAACTTCATTCCTGACAGGATTTATTTCTGCTGGATTTACATTCCAATAACCATGTGGTTGAAATTCAAATTTTCGAAATGAGACATGCATTGGTGTTCAAATGCAGATGCGGGGGGGGGGGGCTTTGCTGCCAGCTTTAGTTGGGTTTATTTTTCCAGATTTCCATATTGTCATAGGATTTCATTTAAGCTTATTGGGGACTTGAGGTATTTCTCTGTTATCCACATTCTCCTTGACCACAAGTTACTATTCAACAAAAACCACAGGAGTTCTACAGTATATATTTTTGCTGTCATATTATGGTATGGCATGGCATGGTAGGCGTCTATGAACATCAATCTTTGGTTCTAGTGCACAGATCATTATCAAATTTTATTATTTTATTATGATGCATTAGCTGACATTTTAAGTTTAGGTGCACCTAAAAATCAGGCAAAATGTAATACATCCATATCATTTGCAGGCTACGAAAGATTTTATATTGTATTATGTAGACCTTAAATGAAACCTCTTTAATAATTTTAGTGTAATTGCTGTTTTGGTAAATTGAGAAATAAAATGGAAAAGAAATTTTCCATAGGTATTTTGTCATTAGTTAATGCTTGGACTAATATAACATTATTATATTAGTCCCAGGTTAATGCTAGGTAAAATAACTATAATATTTTGATTCATTTCAGAACTTTCCCAACTTCATATATTACTTTCATCGGTCAAATCATAATTTATAGCCCCCGTAATCATATATATTGAGGAAAATACCCGCATTTTTTTTACTTATCAGTGAAATGCTTACTTTGCATGATTCGAACATGGGCTTATACTTAATATGGTGTCAGATTTGATGGAATTTCTTTTATTTTGTTCCTGGGAAAATACCTAATCAGTACCATGGAAATAGATTTAATGCCCCTTTAGCATCCCTAAATAAGTTGGACCAAATAGTGACCAGGTCAAACATTAATTTTTTCTTCTCTTCGACGAAAGGCGCAGAAGGCAAGATATCGGCGTACAAAGTACTTCCATCATGGTTCCATGGCAAGTTTTGAGGTAAGGTCAGTTTCTCAATAACTAAAAATGGTAGGTATGGGTTGGTCTTGTGTTGTAAATGAAAGTCTGTTATACGGTTTTCGTCTGTGACCTTAATTTCACTGTCTAGTGAGAATATTGAATATAAAGTATGACGATGACGGCGTAAACTTTGATTGCAAGTTTAGTTATAAGATCAGTTTCTTGGTAACAATTAGAGGTAGATTAGCGAAATTTGAAAAGTATGTTGTAAGAGTACATGCCAATTTGCTATACTGCTTCGGTCTAGTTAGCATGTTAAATCTTTGTGCTTAAGTCAGATTCTCTGTAACTATTAGTAGTATGTCAATAAAATTTGGCATTTGGGTTGATCTTAGGTAGCATATGACAGTCTGTCTATGGCTTTTGACCTTCACCTCTAGTTTACGGTCTAGTGAGTCTTTAGTTTTTATGATTAGGGTCAGTTTCTCAGTAACTAAGAATGAATGATTGGGGTATCTGTAAATATAAGGGGTAGGCCAATGTAATTTTGTATGTAGGTTGGTCTCGATGAATGTGTATCTGTTAAATGGTTTTCGTCCTCCAGCTTAATGTCGTGGTCTAGTTGGTATGGTTAGTTTTCTTTTATAATACCCCCAGATCGAGGATCATGGGAATATTGTTTTGTTCTGTCTTTCTGTGTGCGGGGTCTGTGTGTGTGTCTGATTGTCTGTCTGTGCATCCGAAACTTTAACCATGGCAATAACTTTTGAACTATTAAAGATGCACTTATCACACTTAGCAAGTGTATAGGTCTAGTCAAGAGGAAAATAAGCATGCCCAAAAAAATAGGTCAGGTCAAAGATCAAGGACACAGAGGTCAAAATTTTAAATTCAATTTTCATATGTTTTCTATGTATAGAAAGATAACTCTAACCAAATTTAAGACTACTATTCAAATTTATTAAACTTATAAAATTAATCTGTGCCGGGGGTATATGTAGTGTTTCACAAACACATTTCTCAGCGACTATTTATCTTGTATGTGAGTTGGTCTTGCGTATTACATAACAGTCTGCTTAATAGTTTTTGTCTCTGACCTCAATTTTACAGTCCAGTGCGCATTTATGATTTCTCAATATTTATTAGTAGTAAGTCGATCATATTTGTTATGTCGGTTGGTCCAGGGTAGTACTTGACATTTCGTGGTCTAGTGAGCATGTTTTGTTTCTCATTGTCTATCATTGGTAGGTCATTTATATTTTGGATTTGGATTTGGCAAGAGTAGTTTGGGTGCAATTTTTTTAATTAGAAAGTCGCCGTCATAACACATTATCAATCAAGCAAGAGTAGTACATGACTGTCTGCCATGTGGGTTTGTCCTTGACACCAGTTTCATGGTGTAGTAAGTATGTTTGGTTTCTAAGTATCTAATATTATTAGGTCAATAGTATTTGTAACGGGCCTAGTTTTGATAAGTACACAACAGCCTACTATTATATTGGTTTTATCCTTGACCTCAGTTTTGTGATCTGGTGAGCATTTATTTTTCCCAGTAAGTCTTAGTCGTAGCTCAAATTATATTTACAGAACAAGTGTGTATCTGTATCAGACTTACAATGAAGGGGCGTGGAAATCATCGAGTCCGTCAGGACGAGATGATTTCCACGACCTGATACAGATAATCACGTGTTCTGTAAATGATTTGTGGAATGGTCCAATGAAAAGCAGAAAGTCGTTAGGTAAGATATTTTGGAAAATTTTCAGCACGTTGGGTGTTACTTTATTCTAAGATGTAGTGGTTTCATACAATGAATCACACAAGGACAGACGTTGAATTTTTAGAGCTTTCCAACACAGAAGAAGGGTAGATGTGAGACTGAAATACTCTAGATAATGAAAGCAGTAAATAATTCTTCTGTTGTTATTTAGCACACAGATTGTCGAAAATACAGAATTGAACATAAACTGTTTTTTCCAACAGTAAACCAGTATATGGGTATTCTCGGTACTTTTGAAACAATGGAAAAGACAAGGGAAACGAACATTGATTATGCCCTGAACATGGATGACAGAAGAGTTCAGTTCAAGAATTTAAAAAAATGATAGAAAAAAAGATATGAACACAAAAGGATAAACTAACTGAACCGTCAACATTTTCAATATAGAGAGAGAGAGTAAAGCCACACTGACATGCATATGCACTAGATGGATAAATTGAGTATGGATTCGAAGAAAGAATGGCGCTAAATATCTACCGAGATACGTGTATCTCATTATATGTGGGTAATTGCGTTAATTCAAAAGCAAGGGCATATGCGAAAAGGACTTTCTTGAAGAACAAGGGATTTGGTTGTAAAGTTGAGCAAGCTGGTCGTTTTTCAACCCAAATTAGATGAAAATTATGGAAATCTATTTCTGTCATCGAGATAAATTACAGTCGCGATAAATTATCGAAAATTATCTAGTTTTTTTTTCAGCTGACACAATTTTTTATTACATGTTTTCACAAAAATTTGATGTTATTTTTTTTAATAAGATGTTTCGTTTTCGGAAATTATTTCCTTTAAAAACATATTCTGACCCCCAAAAGTGTACAATAACTAGAGATACAAAGGCGTACAATAACTGGAGTTACAGTCAGTCATTGTACATTTGTGACATTCATTTAAGCTCCTCCCCTTTCCTAAATCCAACTGTATCTTATACATAGTACATTTTACTTCAAAGGAAAAACACAAAACCATTCCACAATTGGCATTTGGCTTAGTCTTTGGTTGTATATGACAGTGTGCTACATTGTTTTTGTCAGAGACAACAATTTCATGGTCTAATGGGCATGTTAGTTTTTTTTATTTTTTCATGCACCTAAGCAGGGATGGATGAGACTTCTATTAGGGTCAACACTTGTGTTACTTTTTAGCTCACCTGACCTTAAAGGTCATGTGTGCTTTTGTCGTCAATTTGCGTCCGTCGTCCGTCTGTTACCAATATGGTGCTTTTATCGTCAATTTGCGTCCGTCGTCCGTCTGTTCCCAATCTTGAAAGTCTTCTCTGAAACTGCTTGGCAAGTTGTAACAAAACTTGGCCTGAATCAACACCCGGGTTTGCAGCTTCAAAATAGTTTTCTCACAGGAAGGGATCTTGGTGGAAGCTGTATACTGAAGGTACATAACTTAATTTGTCAGTTGGTAATGGGTCTGGAGCTGGCATGTCAGTTAACTGCTAGTAGTCTTTTGTGATTTCATGTTTATGTCCGTATATTTAGTTTTTTTCAATTTAATTTTTCACAATTGACTCAGTCCTGTTGCTAACTGAATTTTACTGTTGTTACTATTGTATTTTTATTTATCACATTTTCTAGGGGGAAGGTTTGGGCCCAATAAAACTAGTTTAATCCCACCGCAGCAGGTTTGCGCCTGTCCTAAGTCAGTAAATCTATTAAGCCTTTGTTTTCTAGTTAGTTTACTTTATGTCTATAGGAGTCTAGGATGATGTTTATATCGCTGAACTTGATTACTCTTTATTCAGGGACCGACTCCGACCTGCCGTTGGGTGTGGGGTTTCCTCACCGTTCATTGAAGATCTTATTGTGGCTTTGAGTTGTTATTACTCCCCACTTGATTGCAAAGATGAGGACAGTTGGCATGGAAACATAAATTTCTATAATAAGCATCAGATCAAACATCAAGAAGTGATAATTAGCACCGCGGGTGTTACACCGGAAAAATGGCCGTACTTTTCTTAGCATGTTATGAGTTGCCGCTTATGCAAGGCTGTCATTCGGTTAGTAGTTAACTATGGGGGAAAATCTGCGGTTTTCAAAAAACGTTTTTTGAAAACCGCAGATTTTCCCCCATAGTTAACTACTATCTACGGGACTAACGAGAATAAACAAACATGTAAGATTTTTGAGACGGGTAAAACGGGCTAGATTCTTAGTTCACTCACATTTTTTACGTTGCTTGCGGTTTAAGCATCTCATAGGTTATACATAACACTGACGTACTTTGGTTCTGTACTTTTGATTCCTATATGTTTCTAATAAATCTGATAGATCATGACCAGTTACTCTCTCTATAACGAATATATTGCTAAAAGGATAATATAAATATACGATTTCCCCTTGGATATCAAGTATTTCGTAAAAACCACATACCTTTGTTTTTATTTTTTCGATTGGTCAAATCATATGCGAGCAATTTTTTTTTACCTGATTTTTATGATAAAAGTCAAACATTATTACTTACCACAACGGTTATACACCCTCCTACCTGAAATACACTTATGGTTTTTTATCTAATAAATATTCGGGTTATAAAAAAATGACCCGAAAACGAGCGTACAATGGGTATTTACGAAACAAATATGATCCATCGTTGTACATGTTTGGTGACGTCGTGGTTGACAGTGTAATTGCTATGCCTGAATATTGGCAGCCATTAATTGAAAAGATCCACGTAAAATATCCAGCGTTACGGACTTATACGATTCCCGTATATTTTTCAGAAAAGTCTAATACGAATAATTTTAGAACAATACAAGGTGCAAAAAATATGCCGAGTGATTTTTTCCGCTTACTTGTCGTGGGCCCGTCCGGGTCGGGCAAGACGAATTTGCTAATGCACCTTTTATTTAAACCCTTATTGTATTACGACAAAATTATTCTTTACGCAAAGAACTTAGAACAACATTACTACAAGGAACTAATTCGAAGATTCGAGGAAATAGCGGAAAAACTAG
>MJUU01011959.1:0-10363 GCA_002080025.1 Modiolus philippinarum | reverse complement strand
ATTGGCTCCAAATTGGAAATGCTCCAAATTGGATGAAATTTCATAGATGGGTTGTCAAGATTGAGCTGAACTCAAATAAAAAGCCATCTCCTGTGTCCATGGGAGGTTTGGGAGACTTTTATGTTTGTATCCAAACATAGGAACACTAGTTATTATTCTTTTTCTTCCGTTTTCCGCCTCAACTTTGTCCATCATTTTTCTCGGACACCACTGATCCAATCTTAACCAAACTTCACAGGATGATAGAACCCCATCCAAAGATGTGCATTCCAGTCTTGGAATTTTCAAAATGTCGACCGGTGCCATGGAAATGGTGAAAAAGGCGGGAAAATCAAAGTGCTCAGAATTGGATGAAATTTTACTGGTAGGTTGCCTTACATGTGTAGAATTGACTTCTGGTCTCCAAGACTTCAAAATGGCGACTGTTGCCATGGAAATGGTAAAAAAAGGCGGGAAAATCAAAGTGCTCAGAATAAGATGAAATTTTACAGGAAGGTTGCCTTACATGTGTAGAATTGACTTCTGGTCTCCAAGACTTCAAAATGTCGACCGGTGCCATGGAAATGGTAAAAAAGGCGGGAAAATCAAAGTGCTCAGAATTTGATGAAATCTTACAGGAATGTTGCCTTACATGTGTAGAACAGACTCCTTCTGTCCAAGACCTCAAAATGGTGGTCGGTGCCATGGAAATGGTAAAAAAAGGCGGGAAAGTCAAAGTACTCAGAATTGGAAGAAATTTTACAGGAAGGTTGCCTTGCATTTGTAGAATTGACTTCTGGTGTCCAAGACCTCAAAATGATAGCCGGTGCCATAGAAATGGTAAAAAAAGGCGGGAAAATCAATGTGCTCAGAATTGAATGAAATTTTACAAGAAGGTTACCTTACATGTGTAGAATTGGCTTCTGGTCTCCAAGACTTCAAGATGGCGACCGATGACATGGAAACTTTAAAAAAGGCGGGAAAATCAAAATGCCCAGAATTGGGTGACATTTTACATGAAGGTTGCCTAACAAGTGTACAATTTGGTTCCGGTGTCCAAGACTTCAAAATGGCGACCGTTGCAATGGAAACGGTAAAAAGGCGGGAAAATCCAAGTGCTCAGAATTGCATGAAATTGACAGGAAGGTTGTTTAAAATCTGTGGATCCCATCTGAAGCCTTTGAATTCTGATATGGGAGTTCGTTTGGGAGACTTCTTGTGTTTGCATCCAAACACAATTAATACTAGTTATTATTATTTTTTTTTCTTTCTTCATTATTTTACTTCCAAGAATTTTGTCCACGCGAGTTCTCAGAGATGCCTGAACAGAATCACTTGATACTTGGCACACAGTTGGAACACCATGTGAAGTTATGCATGACGGTGAAAAAATTTTCAAAATGGCCGCCATTTCCATGATGGCCGCCATTTTACGTCAAACTTTCAACTTTGTCGGATTTCAACGAAAATTGATTTCTAGGCAGATTTTGACGCTGCGAACAAGATGGAATCATCGAATTGGCTGCCGGGGGCGACATCAGCTATTGCTTGCTTGCAATTGCAAATCTAGTTATTATTATTGTTCTTCCACACATTTTTGTCCGGACTATTTTGAGAAAACGGTTTGATGTAAGCAAATGAAACTTGGCAGGAAGTGAGATCACGATGACGAGAAGTGCAGGTTACCGAAATTTTTTTCAAAATGGCCGCCATTTCCAAGATGGCCGCATAAATACGTCAAAATTTCAACGTTGTCGGATCTCAACAAAAATTGATTTCTAGGCAGATTTTGACAGTGCGAACAAGATGGAAGCATCGAACTGGCTGCCAGGGGCGACATCCGCTATTGCTTGCAATTGCAAATCTAGTTATTGTTTCTCATTATTATTATTTTACTTCCAATGAATTTTGTCCACAGCGTTTCTCAGAGTTGCATGAAACGAACCACTTGATACTTGGCACACAGTTGGATAACCATGTGAAGTTGTGCATGACGGTGAAAACATTTTCAAAATGGCCGCCATTTCCAAGATGGCCGCCATTTTACGTTAAAATATAGAAGATTCATTACCTCAGGAACTGCTTTGCAGAATTTTTTCATATTTTGCATAAATGTTCGATAAGATGAGCCAAAGGAATTAACGAGAAGAAATTTTTCAAAATGGCCGCCATTTCCAAGATGGCCGCCAAAATACGTCAAAATTTCAAAGTTGTCGGATTTCAGCGAAAATTGATTTCTTGGTAGATTTTGACGCTGCGAACAAGATTGAAGCATCAAATTGGCTGCCAGGGGCGACATCAGCTATTGCTTGCAATTGCAAATCTAGTTATTAAGTCTCCCAAACGAAGTTTGGGAGACTTATTGTTTTTGTTGCGTTTCTTATTATTATTATTATTATTCTTTCCCTTTCTTCTCGTCGCAATGAACTTGTCCGCGCAAAATCTCAGAGACCATCAAACCTAGAGCTTTCAAATTTTGAAGGATATTAGCCCCATGTATCTAGATGCGCAATCATAAAAAAAATTTTCAAAAGGGGGTCCATTAAGGGTACTTTTGGGGGTATGACAAAGGGGTGGGGTAGTCGTATAGTAACCCTATGGGAAATTGAAATTTTGAAAGTTTTTCACCATTTTTTTCACTGTTTCTCAAAAACTATTAACACTAGCTCCATGAAACTTCATCAGAAAGGTAAAAATCATGTAAGAAAGGGTTCCACAGCATTGGGAATTTCAAAATAACTACTGTTGCCATGGAAACCATACCAAAAAATGGAAATTTTGGGAAAATAGTTTCTGTTGATAATACTAGTAGTATTTTAATTACAGCAATGTGTATTACTTAGGTTATAAGGGGAACCCCTGCCAAAATTTTTTTTGGAAAGGGTCTGAAATAGGGTAAAATAGACAAAAGAGCACTTTGTTGTCGTGGAAACAAAACCAGAAACGTATTTTTTGTTGAAATATTGAGTTTTCTGATAAAAAAAAGGAATTTTGAGAAATATGTATTAAATAGGTTATAAGGGGAACCCCTGCCCAAATTTTCTTTCGAAAGAGATCTGAAATTGGATGTAATAAACAAAAGAGCATTTAATTGCCATGGAAACAAAACCAAAAGCATATTTTTGGGGGAAAATCAGGTTTTCTGATAAAAAAAAGGAATTTTGAGAAATATGTATTATATAGCTTATAAGGGGAACCCCTGTCCAAATCTTTTTTGGAAAGGGTCTGAAATTTGGTGTAATGGACAAAAGAGCACTTTGTTACCATGGAAACAAAACCAGAAACGTATTTTTTGTTGAAAAATTGAGTATTCTGACAAAAAAAAAGGAATTTTGAGAAATATGTATTAAATAGGTTATAAGGGGAACCCCTGTCCACATTTTCTTTGGGAAGAGATCTGAAATTGGATGTAATGGACAAAAGAGCATTTGGTTGCCATGGAAACAAAACCAAAAGCATATTTTTGGGGGGAAAATCAGGTTTTCTGATAAAAAGGAAGGAATTTTGAGAAATATGTATTATAGCTTATAAGGGGAACCCCTGCCCAAATTTATTTTGGAAAGGGTCTGAAATCGGGTGTAATGGACAAAGGAGCACTTTTTTTGTCATGGAAACAAAACCAGAAACGGTTTTTTTTTGTTGAAAAATTGAGTTTTCTGACAAAAAAAGGAATTTTGAGAAATATGTATTAAATAGGTTATAAGGGGAACCCCTGCCCAAATTTTCTTTCGAAAGAGATCTGAAATTGGATGTAATGGACAAAAGAGCATTTGGTTGCCATGGAAACAAAACCAAAAGCATATTTTTGGGGGGAAAATCAGATTTTCTGATAAAAAAGAAGGAATTTTGAGAAATATGTATTACATAGCTTATAAGGGGAACCCCTGCCAAAATTTTTTTTGGAAAGGGTCTGAAATCGGGTGTAATGGACATAAGAGCACTTTTTTGTCATGGAAACAAAACCAGAAACGTATTTTTTGTTGAAAAATTGAGTTTTCTGACAAAAAAAGGAATTTTGAGGAATATGTATTAAATAGGTTATAAGGGAAACCCTGCCCAAATTTTTTTTGGAAAGGGTCTGAAATTGGATGTAATGGACAAAAGAGCTTTTGGTTGTCATAGAAGCAAAACCAGAAATTATTTTTTTTACATAGGTTAAAAGGGGAAACCCCTACCCAAATTTTTGTCAAAAGGGAGTCTCCTAATGCCTTGGTATCCGATATGGGAGTTCGTTTGGGAGACTTTTGTGTATCGCTTGCGAACACAGTTATTACTTGTTATTATTTTTCTTTCCCTTTCTTCTCGTCGCAATGAACTTGTCCACTGAAAATCTCAGAGACCATAAGACCTAGAGCTTTCAATCTTAGTAGCATATTAGCCCCCTGTATCTAGATGTGCAAACATTAAAAAAATTTTCAAAGAGGGTCCATTAAGGGTACTTTAGGGGGTGTCAAAAAGGGGTGGGGTCATCCTATAGTAACTCTATGGGAAAATGAAATTTTGAATGTTTTCACTGTATCTCAAAAACTATTATACCTAGCTTCGTCAAAATTCCTTGGAAGGTTGTATGTGATGTAAGACAAAGATTTACAGTATTGGGTATTTCAAAAAAATTACCGTTGCCATTGAAACCATACCAAAAAACTGAAATGTTGAGAAAATCGTATTTACTGTTGATAATTGTATTTTTATTACAGCTATATGTATTACTTAGATAATAAGGGGAACCCCTGCCCAAATTTGCCCATATATATATAATTGGAGAAATAAAAGACATTCAATGTACAAAATGTTCAGGAAGTCTGGACCTTCAAAATGAGGTCAAGGTCAAAGGTCAAGGTCACAGCCCTAAAGCTTTATTTCACGTTAAAGTATCAATAAATGTACATATTAAGCTATGAATGTTGGTTTCATCAATGAATCAATAATGAAACCATAATGACGCAACTTCCTTTCTGATGCAATCCAGTACATATACTTATGAAGTGTAAACCTAGGAATCAAAGTACTACTAACACTGATAGACGAAAACATAATGAGTTTTGACAGTAGTTCCTACATAAGGAATAGAAACAAATCTTTCAGAACACATTATTACAATCATTGGTGATAAATATACAACACAGCATTTTTCAAAAAGCAATTGGGTATGGAATCTGGTTTGGGTGACTTGTGTTTGCATGCAAACATATCATCACTCGTTATTATTATTATTATTCTTTCCCTTTCTTCTCGTCGAAATGAACTTCTCAATTGAAAATCTCAGAGACCATAAGACCTAGACCTTTCAATCTTAGTAGCATATTAGCCCCCTGTATCTAGATGTGCAAACATTAAAAATTTTTTCAAAGGGGTCCATTAAGGGTACTTTAGGGGGTGTCAAAAAGGGGTGGGGTCATCCTATGGTAACTCTATGGGAAAATGAAATTTTGAATGTTTTCACTGTATCTCAAAAACTATTATACATAGCTTCGTCAAAATTCCTTGGAAGGTTGTATGTGATGTAAGACAAAGATTTATAGTATTGGATATTTCAAAAAAATTACGGTTGCCATGGAAACCATACCAAAAAATTGAAATTTTGAGAAAATCGTATTTACTGTTGATAATTGTATTTTTATTACAACTATATGTATTACTTAGATAATAAGGGGAACCCCTGCCCAAATTTTTTTTGAAACAGGGTATCATATGGGTTTCAACGGATAATTGAGCATTTGGTTGCCATGGAAACCAAGCCAGAAAGCTATAATTTTGAGAAAAACATGTTTTTTGCTCTGTGTTATGTTTTGATTTCATGTATATGTTTAAAGTAATGATAAGGGGAACCCCTGCTCAATTTTGTTTTAATTGTAATTTTATTACAGCTATATGCATTACTTAGATAATAAGAGGAACCCCTGTCCATTTTTTTTTTGAAACGGGGTATCAAATGGGTTTTAATGGAAAATTGAGCATTTGGTTGCCATGGAAACCAAGCCAGAGGGCTATAATTTTGAGAAACACGTGTTTTTTGCTGTGTGTTATGTTTTGATTTTCAACTATATGTATAAAATAAATTAAAGGGGAAACCCTTGCTCAAATGTTTTTTGAAAGGGGGTTTTATAATGACAAGGAATCCGATATGGGAGTTCGTTTTGGAGATTTTTGTGTTTCGCTTGCGAACACAGTTATAACTTGTTATAATTTGTATCACTAACAATTACGGAGAAGACACGATTCAGAGAAAGGATGCTGGGTAATCATGGGTTTGACCAAGAACCGGATAAATTTTCAAATTGAATTCACCAATAGATATTGAAATTAGTGATATGATCACGAACATGGCATACAAGTTAAATATCGTGAAAGATCAGAAATATATCCAATATTTTAGACAATTCTACATTATTTTTCATTTTTTGTCGAAATTCAAGTTGAACAAGTTTTGCCTCTCGTTATCGAAATTACAAAAAATACTAGCTCCTGTTCAAGCTAACTAAACGGATACATATTCTCTATTTAGCTAGGATATATATCACGTTATTCGACGATTTCGTTAAAAAGTATCCATATTCCGTAACAAAAATGCCAATATCTGTTGATTTTTTTTTATAATAATCCACATATGATGGTGCAGTACACATCAACGTGCTGTAGTAGAAAGCAAAAATAATTGCTATGGTCTTCTTGTTAATGCATTACAAACAGTGTACACGATGAAACTGTAGCCTTGGATACAGATGATAAACTGTTCAATTATGTAAGACTCAGGTACAGGTAAATTTTGTTAATTGGTACAATCAAAACAGCTGTCACTTATTTTACATGTAGGGTCATAAATCACTCTTTGGTCACTTTAAAATGTTCATTAAGGTAAAATAATATACAAAAAACGTCAATATTAGTAACTTCCCTTGAGTTCAGTAATTTTTAAAATGAGAACAAATTGTCAGACTATACCGAGGATATTTCAGTTGGTTTGATAACAACACGTGTTATTGAGATTGATTGATTGAATATTGTTTAACGTCTACTCCGCAATATTTCAGCTATATCAAGACGAGAACAAGTTTGTTAATAAATAATCACTTTGGGGTATGGAAAGGGCCATGGGACGGGAAATTCTGACTGCCACTGGAAAAGTAGGGTGAAATCGTCAAGGGCGGGGAATTTAGCCTTGTAGCCGATCACCTACGGACCACCCCAAAAAGAGCTTGCTACAAGGGTTCTTTAACGTGCAGGAAGTGTGGCATTTCTTCCAACACGTGGACCTGAGTTTAAATCCCATCCGAAAGATGGGTTGTGTATTTATTATTCCCGCACAACCACGGAATGGGTCCTATTTCTATATCCCGGGACCCTCGGGTTTTTTTTTTTCTGAGCACTCAGACTACATTTAGAGGGCATACAACTTAACAATATTATTTTAATAACAAAGAATAACAATATATAGATGATTATAAAAATATTGGTTATACTTACAAGTATCACTGTTGCTATATATATGTCCGCGTAATATGGAGACCTATAAGCGGCAGCTCATAAGGCACTAGGTTCAAGCCACTTTTACATCCCCATCCCCCAGACAAAACATGCAGCACCAAAAACACTAATTTTGTGCTCAGATAAAAAAGTCTGCTAAATTAAGGAAGAACATATTATACTGCATGTGAACATTGATGCAAAGAAGGAAGACGGTTTTTGGAGGAAATGCTAGATATTGATTTTACTTACAGAATTAAAGTACAGTTGCACTTTAACTGTGAATGAAATATATTTCACATAGCAACAGATTACTATATATATAGCGGACGTCTCAGAAGGCGTAGGATTGAAGAAATTTTCACTGTATTGACCAATAGAAAAAGCCGTTACAAAAGTTATTTGTATATTGATGATACCGTTATAGATAACATTGTACATTACAGTTCAGTTTACAAAAAGCTTAAGTCGTTAATACAGGCCTCCAAAACCACATCAAAACACCTAGGATTTGTATGGATGTTTGGAATTGTTTAGTGTCATCATTGTGCTCTAAATAATATATTTTATTTCTGAAAAAGAAGGTATTTACAATTATTACATATATTCAATAAAAGATTCTTCTTTGCTAGATAATCTAAATAACTACATTTTTTTTCAAAATAAATTTCAAAATCTGAATAATATTTCATCAAAATTTTCGATTTCTATCATCATAAGTATAAAACCTGTATGACCAAATAGAGTGAAAGTATGCATATAAATATGGAAATAATTCTTTTGTACATCTAAAAAATAAAGAATCTTTGTCAAAACAAAAGAGATTATTAGTGGTTTCAGATTGTATGGTAGTCTGTACAAGGATCCTGAAATAGATTAAACTTTTACATTGTGTAAAGATGTGTAATAGAGTTTCTGGATAAATTTTACAAAAAGGACACAAAACATTTTCTTTAATACCCCTATCTTTTAATTTTTGCAAAGTTGGTAGGCTGTTGTGTATTACTCTGAATATAAAGTCCTGGATAAAGTTTGATTTTACTTCATTTACATCACTCCATACCTTTTTAAAATTTATATGTGGATTTAAAGTAACTACTTTATGTTCAAAACTATCATTATCTACTAGAGACCAATAAATTTCTTTACATGTAGTTTTGTTATTAAACTTAACCTTACCTTTATATTGCAGATATAACTGTATTAGTCTTCTATATACTGGAGGGATACTTACCACTGTATGTTGGTATTGGTTTGAAGCTAATTGTGGCAGGATATCCCTAGTTGTATAACCTACATAGTATGTATAGAAGTTAGACCAAACAGATTTATTGCCATTCAGCATACAGACAAGTCTATATAACAACATGGAGTTAATCTTGAAATTAATATCAGGTAAATTTTGACCACCATTTGCTTTAGTTTTTTGTAAAGATTTTCTATTTAAATATTCATATCGTCCACTCCAAAAAAATTCATATATATATCTTGTTATCATTTTCACATAGCTTGAATCAGGGAGGATAACTCTTCCAACATATAATAATTTACTGAATACAAATGTATTTATAACTAAAATCTTATGCTTGAATGTAAGTTTTCTTTGTTTCCATGTTTCTAAAGTTTCCTTAATCTTTTGTTTAATTGGTTCCCAATTGTTTTTAACCTGCTCTTTACCATAATAAATACCTAACACTTTAATTGAATCTTTAATTAAATGAACATAATTATTTGTAACAGTTGGATTACATATTTTATATATTTCTGTCTTTTCAGTATTGATTCTAGAGCCTGATACTGAGCCAAACTTGGCAAACTGCTCAAGATATAAATCATATTCCTCAATAGAAGTTGACACTGTGGAGCAATCATCTGCATGTTGAAATAGTTTGACCTTTGACCTTAGATTAGGCACATCTACACCTTTAATGCGATTGTCATCTCTGATGTTACAAGCAAGTGCTTCAATTACCAGAGCATACAGCGACATACTAAGGGGACATCCCTGTCTTACTGATCGAGTCACATCTATGCTGTCCGTCAACAATCCATTTACTTGCACCTTACTTTGTATGTCTGTATATAATGTCTTTATATAGTCAATATAGAAAAGTGGAAATTTCATTTTTTCTAGAACTTTGAATAGAAAACCATGTTCTACCCTGTCAAATGCTTTTTCCTGATCAAATGTAATAAGAAACGAAATCCTTTTTTATTGTGTTCTGTCATGTATTCTAATATGTCATTAACTGAATATAAATTGTCAAAAATACTTTTATCAGGTCCTGCTCCTGTTTGTTTGGTATCTGCTAATTTATTTATAACTTTAGATAGTTTAAATGTTAAAAATTTTGCAATAATTTTATAATCAAAGCATAATAGACTTATTGGTCTCCGTTGCTTTAGCTCTTTTTTATCTCCCTTATTTTTGTAACTCAAAGTAATAATACCCACTTTCATTGTATCTGTTAATTTACCTTGCAAATATACATTATTAATAACATCAACTAATTCATCACCTATAACTGGAAAGAATTTTAAATAGAATGCTTTTCCAAGACCATCTATACCAGGACTTTTATTATTATTAAAATTTCATATTAATTTCAAACATTCATTCTTAGTTATAAAGTTACTTAAAAGTAACTGATCTTCTTCGTCTAAACATTTTAAATTTGAATTTTGTAAATATATATCCATATCATGTTCTGATAAATTGTCAGAACTGTACAAGTCTCTGTAAAAATCTCTAACTATCTCAATAATTTCATTTTTAATTTCAGTCACCCTTCCATTTTTGTCTTTCAATACCTTAATTTCTTTCTTAATACCCCTTTTTTCCTCTTCCAGTTTAAAGATTTCAACATTTTCCATGTCTTCCTCATAATATTCTACCCTTGACCTTAATAATATGCCCTTT
>MJUU01011958.1:0-12844 GCA_002080025.1 Modiolus philippinarum | reverse complement strand
TATATATATATTGTCCGTTATATAAATAAGATTCCAAAATATGTTTTTAAACTTTCAACAATGGCAGCGATCATCATTTTGTTTACATAAATTTATCGTAAGGACTTTGTTTTATATCTCTTTAATTTACCATTTAAAGTACTATATTCATAGTTTTTAGATCTTATAAAGATGTCTATATTTGTTGCGTTGGTATTCGTTCGCAGTAAAATGGACCATCACACAACACCAAAAGATATAAACTCAAGGTCTTACTTACAATACCTTTTTTTGTTACATACAAACATTTGACATATAGATAATTTTGAATTTTAAGTATGCATTGAGAAACGTCTGATCGGTTTACCACTTTGCTACATTCAAACAAAACCATTGCAAATTCTTCATGAAATAAAAAGTAAGATTACTTTAGCTACTCTGTTATCACCACTGAAGTTATTCTTTTTTTATCGGGCGGGGAGGGGGTTTTTAGATGACCACGGAGTCCATAGCTGTTAGGGTTTCACCACCTCTGTGGTTAAATACTTCAGTGCTGGTTGAAATCGATCGTTTAAAACGGAGACAAACCTGCGGTTCTTAACTTTTATAAGACCTGATGAGTATCTACTTTTTGCAAGGACCAAACTCTTACAGTTACTTTTAAGCCTTTTTGGTTATTTGTTCTCTATGAGCCTTTTCACCTTTTTATCTTCTGTTTTCCAAATTTTCGATTCTTTTACCGGCACTGAGAGACCTAAATTGTCGAAAAGACCATCTGCAAAACTTAAATGCAATATAGGTGATTTTCTTTTTTAATTTTCAAATTTCGTGTAATTAAAGACTCGATAGTCAGATTCTTTCTCTTAAGTGGACAAAAGTAGCATGAATAAAATTTGCTTGTTAATATCAATGCACCAAATATAGAATATGATATATATGAGGAAACAAAGCAAGAGTGCGTTGAGTATTTTTATTGATACTTAGGGATACAATTGATGCATTTTCATGATGAGCTTATATGTATAAAGAACCCGATTGTTTCAAATATTAATATTGATTCCAAACTGCCTATTTTTGATTCTTGAAGACTGTGAAACGCCGAATTAAATGAAAAATGCACTGAACAGGACTTTATCTTAAGTTAGTACAGTTGAAGTATTTGTCATTACTAAATAAGTTCGTAAAAATGTCGTGATACTTTGACAAAAAGTATGATATCGAAGAGTGAATCCGTGGAGGTTCACACTTATTTCCATCTTTTAAATAAAAAATATAGATAAACATGTCGGCGACTTTTTACTGATTAATCTTAATAATGTAAACATCGATTTTACTGTTGGCTGAATAAATAACAAAAAAAGTTTAGATTTGATCAGTTACTTTTGACGACAATAAGAAATATAAATGAAAATAAATACATATCAAAGGATATGAAAAATTCGCAAAGACAAAATGTAAGCTTCACGTGTTTTTTTGTAGTTTTGATTGTGAATTTTCTCTTTCGGACTTTTTGCTTCGGTATTCCTTTGGCAATATATTAATTCAGATCTCAATGGTTAATAAACTGAAAACAAAAAAGAAAAAAAACTAAAACCATTGGAAATGTGGGTTTTGGAAAAACCCGATGAAATTAGCTTAGAGAAAATGCTTTGAGGTAATACAGCATCTTATAAAGGTGAAAAACCTGTACTCAGATAGTATTGGATATCTTAATTGCGAAACAAAATAAATGAAAAAAAAAGTTATAAGAGAGAAACATGTTTTTGTCTTTATAATAACTAATAAACAAATGAAGGGATATGGAGTAAATGTACATGGGACAAGATCCCTATAAATACGTGGTAAAATTAAGCAAATGGAACAACGCTTTGATTGTTGTTCTTCATCTTGAAGTCACTATGAGGCCTTCAAAAAAAGAGCAAACGCTCTTACCTCACAGTAAGTTCAAGACGGCCCCTAAACATGTTTTTACCTTTATTATAACATGTTTATGTCTTTGTTACAGATGAAAAATACAATTAAGACTGAACAATATTTTATTTTTTAATTGGCAAATGAATAGTATAACAGGTTAAATTTAAATGCATCAAGTTCATTTCATAATTAAAAAAAAATGTTAGAGTTTAGAAAACAAAAAAACGTTGCTGTATTTTACTTTTGCCGTCACGTTATGTCTGATCAGTTCTAATGTATTTATATTTAGAGTTACAAACGCGATCACGTATTGTAGTAAAAATAAGTGCAGGTATTTGAAACCCGGTATTACCAATTATTATCACAAATCATCTACCAATATCACTTTTAATAATGATCAGATGATTTTCTTCCTACTTTACAAACATATTTAGAGCATTTTCAGTCAATTATTCACTGAAAAGAATAAAAACAGCCACCCCGGCTGTTTATTTTCATGGTTGCAATACAAACATGTGAAATGATATAAGAATAATTGAAAAAAATAATTAATTAATAATTAACTAATAGTAGATGTCAAAACTGGTGATATCTTATTATCAATAATCAATCCGTAATCAACAATTATTTATTTTGAATCTTACTGGATCCAAATGAATTTTTAGTTCTAAAGCGTAGAGCTTTTTAGAATTGCAAAGACTGAGGGAATCAGATTTTGAAACCTGTTTGAGGTAGATCGACACATTATACATGGCGCATTCGATCGGCGCATATTGTGAAACACAGGTCTGATGCGGAATTGACTTAATTTGCAGACCACCATGTTTTTCTTTCGTCCATTTCATTGTGACGTCACAATTAATTGACAAATTCAAACGTCATATTTAATTCAGATTTCCGCGAATTAGCTCCCTTTTGCTGTAATTTCTTTATTTCTTAAACTCCATCATTTCAAACGGTGACGTATAGATTTTTTCAGGATAACAGATAGCTTAAAGTATCTCTCATCAATATCCAAAAATAAGAAACATATGTCTGACAGTTATTTCATATGAAGCTGAATAACAAGCATGTTCTTAGAGTCCACTATATATTCTTTGTAAATGTTGCTGAAGAACAGCATTTTTGATCTAGTTTTAAAGCGTGATATCAAAAGATGAACGGTGACATATTATTTTTTGAAACATAGGAGTTAAGAGCTACAAAATATCTTGAAATAGAAAAAAAAATCTGAGAATGTTATAAGCCGCGATTTACCTTAACTACAAAAATGAGTAAGAAGATGCAAATTCGAAGCAAGTCCTTATTCATTTTTTATGTGTATATCTTGGATTTGATGAACAGGAAATGAAAATTAGATCGTGAAAAAGATTTAGAATTCTACAATAAAAAAAAAATAGAAAGTTAACACTAGCTTGTAAAATATTTAAATATTAATCCACTTATGACTCCAAAATTAACACATTTTTAAGTGGAACTTGCTTATGATAATTAATATTCAGAAACTAAGCATAAAAATTAACATATTAGGTATTTTATTCTTTTAATGGCAAAAAAAAAAAGATACAAAGTCAGACGATAGGTGATTACGGTTTCAAAAGACTAATAGCAAATATTTTATTTTAGGTGAAAAATGAATCGGGCATTCCATTACATTATATTTGCATTAAAAACTTTAACCAGCTTTTATCTTAACTGATTTTGAAAACATAAGAAATTTCTTAATACCTTTTAGACGTTCAAATTTAAAAGTAGATACTATGAAAAATTCTCTAGTTGGACATTTTCATTTACATTTTAATATACCTTCCTACGTGGTTATGCGATAAAATCAATATGAAAATTTCAGGAAAATTATATTTTAATAGGTGAAACGTAACTGGTATACTACTAAAGGTCAGTCAATAGTATTGAACGATAAAAACTGAGATCTGTCATGCAAAATCATTCAAAATTGAATAAGTTTATAACTTTATCATTCGAGAAATATTTTTTATTTATCTACATAAATAGGGATCTTTAGTAGCAAATAAACATCTGAAAGCATTTTTATACATTTCAGATGAGAAAAATCATGGATTTGCACATAATGGTATCTAAGCTAAAGAAGGTCATATATAAGTTTATTTCACATTATCTCATTCCACAATTATGATGCTAATCAATATATTGTTACAGTATGCAAATATATCATAAGTTCTTATTAAAGATTCAAGTCGTTTTTGGACGCATCACTTCACAATGGACGGATGACTTATGCGTAACACCTTTGTTTTGAAGTAAAACTTTACCTTCGCTGAACGTTTTTTAAAGACTTGGGCAACTTATAGCTTCTGTAAATGGTAACTGGTACAAAAAGCAGCATATCGCGAAGCATTTCATCCAAAGGTGGAATAAAATGAATTTTGGTTGGCGATAAAAAAAAGGGTCGGTCGGGAAGCGGAAACACATTTATTCTATTTTAGGTTTGATTAAAATTCCCGTAACACGTGTAGTACATTAGTAAAACGGACATATATTCAGAGAAATTCGCACTTCACCTTTTTATGTAGACATATTCAAGCCAGACTCAGAAATAAGCATTTTAAGATATATATATATCCAAAAAAGTATATATATATTTATATATCAATTGTTTGTTTGTTTGTTTTTTTTGTTTTTTTTTGGGGGGGGGGGTTCTTTTCATATAGAATTGCACTATTGTATGATATTATATACATTAAACATATTGCAGCTCCATATTAAAGAAAAAGACGACCTGATTCAGTTGCGTCGAATCTGCTTTGCCCTTTATTATAATGAATAAAAAATCACCAAATACATTATCTGATATCTACTATATATCTGATATATCTACTAGCATTTGAGATACTTTTGCTTTTTCTGTAATTCTGGTTATATATTTAAGATATGTATTCTTTTCATAAAATTCAATTGAAATCAAGATGCAATGCTTTTCGAAGTAAATAAGAAAAAAGTTTTAAGCAGCATATTGGGCATCGATTTCTGTACTCTGATTTATTTTGTTTAGGTATATACATTTTAAGAAAAGCCAAATGTTGAAAAGGAATAAATTTATATCAGGAATCATAAGTTATCATTTTGACTGCTCAGTGAGAACAAGTGATCAGATTAAATGTTTTTAAAGGCTAAATTATCGTCAATATGTTTTCATACCGTGTCGCGCAATTAAGGAACACAAATGTTGATTGAATAATCATTCTGCTCACTTTTAAATGTCTCATTCTTATTCTTCCATACCGAAATATCATCAACTACAACGGTCCCAAAGTGTAGCTCAAATGATAGTTTTGCAACTGTTTTGTTCGTATTTTGTTTTTAACTGTTTAACTTTGGTTACATGCGCAATTTTCTTTAAAATTATTCAAAACAGAAAAATTACAAAGATATATACTACAAATGCATATGTTCCAGTGTATGTATTTAATAATTGTTATATTTCTATTACTTAAAGCCAGATTGATCTTGCATTCCTTTCTCTTTTTTCTTTCTAATAAATTTTTCTGTCAGATTTATCTAGTCAAATCGAAATGAAGAATGGTCAGTCATCTTGTATTGTCTGTGTTATCAACACAAGCATCATCTAAACCAATCTACAATACGTTCAAATAAGGTGTAATGCATTTGTGTTGAGAAATAGGAAAAAAAAGAGAAACGGGGAATGTGTCAAAGAGACATTGACCCAAAGGGGAGTAATAACAATTCAAAAATGTTTTGCAAACAATTATTCTCTCCATCCAATAGAAAAATAAAAAACAAAATGCTGATATAGCTATTATGATTTATTTTGACTTAAAACGAGGAAATAAATGATGTTATTTTTCTTAATGTCACTCATGCTTTGATTTTATAATACAAATTAGGAAATGTTATAGTTAAGTTACCTTAAATGTATAATGCCCGTAGCGTTGAAATTCAAAACAAGGTTGTGAGGAATGAATTTCTTTAATTTGGAAGATTTTCAGTATTTAAAACCATCTCATTTTAAACTTAATTATATTGTCTACCAAAGGGTATAACTTTATTACATGACCATTAATGGTTGACAATTCAAACATTTCTTAGCTTCAGGGTTTCTTGTTCATCCGTACTTCCGATTTGCCCTCAGATGTGTAAAATAGAGAAAGTTGTTTAAATATGAAAAACGCGATTTTCTTGATACTTCATAAAAAATTGATGATCCCCACATTTGTTTAATTGGAACATTGTGTAGGAATATACTTCTTAACTGCAATATCATCAAGTAAGAGTTGTGTATTAAACAATTTTTACGTTGATATTTATAAAAGATAATGTTTTACCAGAGCAAATAAGTAGAGTTTGTTTTTCCCTTTTTAGCATATCTTAAAATTAATATTTTTAAGTCTACAAGAATACTGTACATTCTTTGCATTTTTTATCACTATAAGACTTGGAAACATTGCACGAAAACTTTGATAATCGACAATCTATCGCTTTGCAGTATGGGTTTTGTGGTGCATAACAAAGAAAAGCTGTATAACTTTGTTGCGATTCATCATACATCCTTCATGCTGGAGTTGCTATTTTCTGTTGCAACAGCCATATTTGTTAATAGGTTGTTGATCTGGACCATTTAATAGCTTAAGTACTCGTTCGATTTTTGACCATATTCTATCAAATTTTCCAGATTTTACTTCAAAAATAGAAATAGTTTTTGATTTTTAGATTTGTGACACTTGTTTACCATTTTGTATTAAATTTCACATTTTAATAAAGCTTTGAAAATATAGAAATGGTCTAATGAAGTGATGCATGAATGGCTTTCTTCTTCATATTAAATGACATAGAATATAATGTAGGAATGTAAGAATACGTGAGAAATTCATTTATTTATAAAATTATCTTGGTTATACATCAAATTTCAGAACAATATCTTTAACTACGATTCGGAGAAGGGACTGGATGTTTTGTTTGATGATGAAATGATGACATATTCGTATTAAAATATCATTTTGAGATGTATTGAATTGATATATTTGGATGCACAATTTCATATGACTAAAAGTCCTCCTTCAAGTCCAAACTAATGTAAATCTCTCTCTCTCTCTCTCTCTCTCTCTCTCTCTCTCTCTCTCTCTCTCTCTCTTGAAATTGTTGCATTTAAAGTAATCGACTTTAAAATTAAAAACAAAAATACTCTCTGACTGAATGTTTAATGATTCGAGATATAAAAGCTTCAATAGTTTCTAATCCACCCCTGTCTTCAATAATGGCAAAATTGTTACTGTCTTTTCTATGATAAATTGAATTCATGTTTAATTATTTTTATATTGAATATTTATTTTTCATAGTGCTCCTATTTTAATTAATGATATCCTTAATGTTCATTCATGTACATTTTTGTGTATTGTATACACTTAGAAAATGCATGGTGGGTCCTAAAAATAATTATGAATCCTTCATTTTTTTTTTTGTAAAAATGCTAATGAAGTGCAGCAAAGGTGATTCTCGTGAATAAATACTCAATACTTAATATTTTCGGGGTTAATTACGTATTTACAATCTGACTACAATGATATTTGAAATACCATGTTTAAATATATACTTCACGAGTACACTGTTTGAATGTTGTATTTTTTTATTTTGTTTTAATATTACAGTTAATATCATTGCAACGTTTTTTATGTTCATATTTTATGAGAAAACTAAAAAAAAATAAAAATTACAACAAAAACTAACTAAAATGATTTTTTGGAGTAAGTAATATATATACATAATGTCGTTTCATAAGAGCTATTTCAATCTTTTCAATCTATTTAAAACTGACAATTCTCCTCTATTTTCTACCATAACCTTAATTGTCTTCAGGGGCTTATATTAGTATAACTGAAAATAGTTTTGCATTGGAAGAAAATACAACTGTTTATTGATGTCACCAATAGCATCTTCAAATATATAACGGCTTTGATCAATAGTTCGAATCTTATAAAAATGTATTCATGATAAACTTACACCATCAACTTTAGATTTTTTTAAAATTCATATAACAAGATAATGAAAGCTTCCTTAACTTATTTTAATGGAAATAGTTTCTTAACATTTATTTTACATCAGTGTCATTTTTATTTATCTTTTATCATAAACATTACTTTTGAATATTTTTTATAACAAAGTGATAATATTTGTTTTATCTTTCAGGGATCTTTAAATGACTTATCATAAACAACCATTTGAGATTTTTTTTTTTAAATTCAATAATTCACAATCTGATTCATAAACTAGGGGTACCAACTGTTAATACATTTACCCATCTTTTTAATGTGTTAGCAAAAGTCACTGTTTAGGTGTTGATAAAGGTTTGGGTAAGGGTACCTCCAAGGGGAGGTTTGGGCACCTATAAACCGGTTTAACCCTACCGCTGGCTTTTGCTAGTGCCGGTACCAAGTCCGGCTGTCCCGAGTTCCTATCGTTGTCTACGTTTGTCTTTTGTCTTATACGTGTTTTTCTTGTATAGTTCCCTTGCAAATTGTTGCATGTAATTATAATTTTCAGCCATTGTAGGTGTTTCCTGTTATCCATTTTTTAACAATTACTGATGTTGTATTGATACTGGGTATGAAATGTCCATACAAATAAGGTATTGTGATAACAACCTATAGTTTGAAAGCAAGAAGTTGTATGTGCACAAAGGAATTTTAGATAATATATCATAATACCAAATGATTTTAAAAGTGGTCATGTCGATATCTTCTGCTTTGAATAATTGTGGTTATTTACCTTGAGGTAATGCAACAAGTTGCAATTATTTGTGTTACAATGGAAAACAATAAAAGGCTACACCGAGCGCAGCATGATACGACTGAAACATGTCGACTACTGAAATTTGAACAAGTGATTTAAATGTTCCAATAAATTCTGAATTGATAGAATTTTGGTTATTTCCCTGTTACTGATATGTTATAATACTAGTACCAAATGATTGTGTTTATCACGTATCATGAAGTTCTGAATTGATGGAATTGTGGTCATTTCCATTTTGCTAATAAGTTGTAATTATTTTAAATGTAGCCATATCTATATCATATACCATGCTCTGATTTCATTTTGGATTGCAGTTATTTTTCCGATACCGAGGCAGTAAGTTATACTACAACAAAGAAGAAAATATATTTCCCTTTTAATTCAATTCAAAAGATTGCAATTTAATCTAATTCCATGTACACATGTTCTTATGTTATAATTTGCTGTTATATTTATATATCGGGAGTAGACCTCGAAAGTTGGGAAAATTTGTGTCTGAACTCATTTGTTCATTTGACAAAATAAATATGTTTAAACTAATTAAGTAGAACTTTATCCTGTTTTGTACCTATTCTATTTTTTTTTTAAATTAATTGAAACATTGCCCCTATTGGGAATAGGCATACCAAAATAAACAAATTACTCTTATTTCCTGTCTGGATTAACTGGAGTATCCTGCATCAAATCAACAACAAACTTTGGCAAATGCATACCATAGCCAAAAGAACCTTATAAAATTGCTGTATTATTTCAGCTCTGGTGCAAAACTAAAACAAATGACTGTTCTTAGGGAATACTTCCATATGCTTCACGACGAAAACGATACTTGTACAAATTTGGGTTAGAGTGGAAAAGAAAACTGATCTGAGGTTGCCTGACCAAACGTCCCACCACTCTCACACCGCTTCACTACGTTTACGGTGTTCTACGTTAGTGACGCTTGGAAGTCAAGTTACCTCTTTCAAGGGAATACATGAATATGCTTCAAGACAAGAACGATACTTGTCCAAACCTTAAACAAAACCAAAACAAATGCCAGTTATAACATTCGCTAAACAATATAGACAAGAAAACTATCACAACACTTCTTTAAGACTAATAAAATCTAAACCAGCTCCACCAAAACATGACTTCAACACGGCTCCACCAAAATATAGCTCTTTTATGGCTCAACAAATACATGGCTCAACCAGTTTAAAAGGCTCAACAAGTTTAAAAGGCTCAACCAGTTTTGAAGGCTCAACTGTTTTTCTATCATGGTTATTACAAAATGGCTCAACCAGTTTTGAAGGCTCAACCATTTTTGAAGGCTCAACCATTTTTGAAGGCTCAACTGTTTCTCTATCATGGTTATTACACTACTGCCCTCAAATGCATTAAATAATTGTATACACAATATCTGTTAAATAGCAATAACACACTTCATTAATTATATGTTGCATCTTGTTAAAGGCACTTTTCTAGCGATACAGGCTGGTAATTTGCAACAATCACAATTAAACTTGGAAGCGATATTTCTGAATTGTGATTCATAGATTCATATTTAGAAAAAAAGGTCGATTTAATATTATTACCTTAAAACGAGGGAGAAAAAGGGGCGAAGTAAAGGAGACCGAGTGTGGGAGAAAGGAGAGAGGGGATGAAGCAAGGAGAGAGGGGACAGGAGAAAGGAGAAAACTGACCGGAAAACTTCGGGGAAAACGCTCTCACTGTCCGACCCACTAGAATGTTGAATTAGTTCTTATTGAGAATACACACAATCAATAGTTATGGAAAAACATGAGTGATTGTGTGGTTTACATGATTAGTTCACAGGTGCTTGGGGACAGGACCCTGTATGGGCCCTATGGCCTCTTCCTCTCTCCATTTTTCAATATTTGTCATTTATTTGTGCTATTTTGTACTAGTATAGGGCCCCTTATATAACATATCGAAAGTCACATTAATAGTAAAATAGGAAATTCACGATAAATATATGTTATATTAGTATAAAATAGCACAAATAAATGACAAATATTGAAAAATTGAGAAAATATTATGAAAAGGGAGAGGGGCCATACTGGGTCCAATACAGAGTCCTGTCCTCAAGCACCTGTGGATTAGCTGACACAAAATAACTTTGTTATCTTTATTGCTTTAAGCAATACACCGAACTTTCCCGCGACGTTCCATCAAACACGGCGTTTTGCATTTGCGCCGATTTTTTCTTTCATTTGCGCCGATTATTTCTTTCATTTGCGCCGATTATTTTTTAAATTTGCGCCGATTTTTTGCTTGTTAATTTCTTGTTAGATACAGTTATTTTTCCATTTGTTCACACTATACCGATGAATTTGTAAAAAAATTCATACGCAAAAAGCTTACACGGATTACAAATAAAGTTCAAAGGGTGAGAAAAAGGGAATAAAAATATAAATGCAAGTGTTTAACTAGTACATATTTATACCAACAGAACCTGTAGTGGCTCTGTCTTTACAAGACTTATTGGTACTACATTAGTATCAGTAAAGTACAGTACCATACCTAACAGTTTATAGCCAGATTGAGCCAATATTTTCAAGGTACAATCTAATTAATTGTAGAATCATTTGATATCAGTCTTTCGTAGTTATTAATTTCTTAAATCTCAGCTTATAAGCTCCAACTTCTATCTTGGAATTTTCAACTTTTGCCATTTCAAAAATAAATGTAAAAAAGTAACTAATGGGGCATCGATACACTTTCGGTATTTCAACACCGCTTTTTTCAGGTTTTACCAACATATCTTCTTTTAATGCATAGTTAACGTATTTTTACCTGCGTCATATAAAAAAAATCGGCGCAAATGAAAAATAAAATCGGCGCAAATGAAAAAATGAAATCGGCGCAAATGAAAAAATTGAAATTTATAAAATTGGCGCAAATTTCATACGCCCATCAAACAATAGTCTGTGATCACAGGGTTGACGGGGTATCTGAAAACACCTGTTAAGCCCCAGTGATCATAGTCTATTGTTTAACAGAAAGTTTCCAGATAATACAACTGTTGAAAAAATCATTATTAGTGTAATAAACATTGATTTTATTACAGTAATTATATAATTATCGGAATCGCATCGGCATTCCATTGTTTAATCTATAATAATGATTTCAACGATTTGCACTTGCCCCAATTTTTGTCTCGCCTGTGACGAATGTCGCAAGAAGACACATAGCGACCATAGATTCCGTCGTCATCATATTTGGTTAACCCAAATATTTACCTTTTATGGACATCAATAACTTTCTTGAATCAAATTCGATTTTGATGAAGTATTCAATACCAATTCTTGATTGTATTCTCAGTTTATTTAAAAGATAGAATAACAAATTTTCCGTAAATATTTTGTTATTAGCTAAACTAACTTTTTTTTTCATTTAATCATTTTGTTTTCGCATCTGCGCACCTACATTCCATACACAAATAATTACTGTTAAGTGGTAACACCTTTAGTAGTTACGAACATCCATAACAAAACCCATCTTCCGCATCAATAAATTTGGCTAAATTTACTTTCACTTAGTGTTATATATTTGATTTGTGTATGGTTGATGGAAACGCAGTGTTGTATATTATCATCCCGGAATGTAGGGGTTACTCCGGTATGGTACTTGTTCAGAATATATTGCATTTCTGATCTCTATGTATCATATTTAGAACTATCTCTCTCTCTTTCTGCTGTTGGTATACGCATTGCATGTTTATACACCTCTCGCTTATTAAAAATCGAAATTAAAATACGTTTTCTAATTCATATCATTTCAAAAATGCAATATGGTGGAGAATCCGAATTTGTCTGAATTATCTGTGAAATTTTTAACAAAATTTGACTTTTTATAAAGAAGTTGTCTTCGTCTAAACTTAATTAATTGCTGCCTGAACTATTTATAGATCGAAATGTGTTTTCAATAATGGACAACAAATGACATAATTAGTGTTGAATAAAGGTGATGATGGCGGCAGACGTGTTTTTGTTTATGTCTTAGTATATATATAACCATAGACTAGGGGAATGTTTGTTTGTCACGCTAGTGGAGTCCCTGTTTCCGTTTCTCTATGTTCTATGTGAGCTGGACTAGGTTTCCCAAAGTTTCGACAACTTGCTTGCCAATTTTTTTTATCTTCATGTCACGTTTTGGTGAAATCCCA
>MJUU01011954.1:27842-40521 GCA_002080025.1 Modiolus philippinarum | reverse complement strand
TTTACAATTAGACTTTCTGGCCATTCGGGACTCTTCTAGGAAGGTGAATTTGTCCAATCCATTGCTTTAAAATATATTGAGTAAGTACATGCACGAAGTAAAATTGCATTAAAGCCACGAAATGTGTTAGGCTAACATGGAGTAAAGTGAAAGGATACGGAGTAAATGTACACGAGACAACGTATATCAGGGTATACGCAGGAAAATCATTTGAATGTGTTGGGTATCTATTTTGGCAACGTATCATTAACAGCACTAAGACCAAGAGAATGGAAATCCATTATCAAAAGTGTGAAAACACATGATCTGTCCAATAGTAGACAGAGTTACAAAGTCGCATGATTATGTATACCTATTATCCGTTAAGTTCAATAATTTAGAAAGTATACGTACATGTATTTCATTTAACACGGCATACGCATTAAACATGATCGCCTCCATAAAAACACCATAGCCAGAATCATCTCCAGCTCAGGCATTTGTTTTACAAATTCCACACTGCACTTTGAAAGGCACTAAATGCACACGACACAAATTTATAACCGTTTCAACATGTAGTTGTTAATTTTTTTTGGTGGAAGTATCGATGTTCCCATATGACATAGGAATTCACGCATACACTACCACGAGACATTATCTTTGCATAAAAGTTAAAAAAATATGTACATGGCAAAAAAATCTAAACAAACTGAAAATATGCATCAGCTCCGCTCTACACAATCTCTCAGTGAAATATACTGAGAAAGGGAGAAAAAAAAACGGAAGAAAAAAATATAGAAATATAATTTGTTCAAATGTTCCGGCATAGTTTCAATAAAATGTCCACCCTTGCTTTGCCATATGTAGATATACTGTAAAAGGTGTAAATTTGCGAGATCTTTATTCATTTAATTCTTACATGATCAATGTCATAGAACAATATTTTACATATAAGATGAATTTCATTATCAGTTCAACCCTGTCAACAGTCCGGATATCTCACAGCGGGATGCATTGTAACTTATCACCCTCATTATATTGATAATTATTAATGTACACACATGCAGGCACTCCGATAGTGGAAGACAAGAGTTATCTACTCTTACCCCCCTGTGCCCTAACCGAACTAATTCTTCAGTATGTATATAACCTGGATTATAAGGGGAACCCCTGCCCAGATTTTTATTTGAGAGGTTGTCTGAAATGAGTTGCAAAGGATAGTGGAGCATATCAATCTCTAGTAAGACCCAAGGTTGAATATGCATCACCGATTTGGAATCCACAACAGAAAACCCAAATCAAACAAATAGAGCAAATCGTGACAACGAAATGCTGCAAGATTTGTAAACAACAAGCCATTCAATCCAGAACATCCTGAAAGCGTAACATCAATGATCAAAGATTTGAAATGGAACACCTTAGAACATAGAAGAGCCAATGCAGATGTCATACTTATGTACAAAGTTGTTTACCAACTGGTTGCTATACCAAGTATATACCATCCTCCTCCACTAGCTTCACTTCACTCAACAAGAAACACTGAGTCACTCACTTAAATTCTTACCGTACCACTGTAGACTGATCAATGCCTACCAACACTCTTTCTTCCCACGGACAGTCATTATTTGGAACTCAATACCTGAACCCATTGTACTGCTGCCATCACTGGAGGATTTCAAAGCCGCCATTCAGAACCAGCAACAGTGGGCACCTTCATTTAAACACAGAGATAATCCAATGATTTATCGTGGCCACTGAAGATAAATGCTCAGTTTTAAAACTGCATAACTCCAAAGTGAAAAAAGATATCGAAATAAAATTTTCAATGATTGAAATGACAAGATTTGGTCTTTTACAAGATATATTTTTGAAAATTCTACTTTGTATATGAAAAAAGTAGTGTTTGACATTCTACACCATATAAAAACCAAAAATAACACAATTTCTAAAATTCAACCGATAATTTGAATTCAACATACAAACTTTAACTTGTCATAAAAAACTTATTTTTAAACATATCGAAAAAATAATTCTGATTAGCGTTATGGGAATCAATTTGGAGTCGGATGAGCTATTTTTTATTTTTCTACGATAAGAATTGTAGGAGGAGTGTACTGCAAAAAATTGTATCCATTTGTGGCCGCTTGCTGTTCTTTGTGTCATAACTGATTAGTTAACAAGTTTCCAATCTCTGTGTTTAAATGTCTCTGATTCAACAACTAAATATTTCCAAACTTACGTTTTCTTTATTTGGAATTTTACGTCATTTCACTACTTACATGTACATAGTAATTCCTCAGTAGTAGATGTCCAGCAGTGGATTTTGCTGAGTAAAGTAGTTGAAGTTGAAGTTGAAGTTTTGGTTGCCATGTATACCAAACTAAAAAAAAAAGGCATTCTGATACATACTCATACAATTTAAGCAATAATAAAAAACTAAATTTTAGAGCATAAAAAACTAGTTGTAAGTAATATAGTGGATATATTATCATATATTCCAGGGACGTATGTCCCGAGAATGTGATAAGAGACCCACTATATCTGATTTAAATAGGAGTTATAAATAATCATACTCGTGTCACCTTCAGTATTCAAGGATGCCATACGATCAACTATTTAGAAACTCATCTTAATATTGTTGAAATTTAATTGTCACTTATCAGTAGAACTGTATGGACAAAATAGCCCTACTTTAGATCACTTTAAACTTGACTGTTTTTTGTACACACCTGCAAATTTCAAGTTCAAGTTCAAGTTCTTTATTAAGACAAAAGACCCCAACAGGGGTATGTGAATACAAATAACATATATTTATACAAACATTTATGTTGGAATGCATTGTATTTACTTATTAAAATACTTCATTATAAAGTATGGAAGGCAATTGTCACCTATATTGTACCTGTTTACACATTATTTAATTACTGACAATAATATTTTGCAAAATTTTGCTACTAGGAATAGAACTCTATTGTCATCTGTATCTAATAAATCATGAAATTTGACAGAGTTGGGATGCACTATAAATTGTCTAGGTAAAAAATGTTTTCTTTCGTTTTTGAAAAACTCACATTCAAGAAGGTAATGAAATTCGTCCCCCAATGCATTTGCATTACACAGATCACATAACCTATCATCTCTTGTCCACCCCCCAAAATCTACCCTTTTCTATGGGAAATTTCACCATGTTAACTGAGTAAGTATACTAGAGTTAACTCCCCTAGCCCGCGCACGTGTTGATAGGTTGAATGGAGACGAAGAACAAGATAGCATAGTGCTAAATATTTAGAATCGAAATGATGATTATTTTGGTTAAGGGGTATTTGGGGTATATTTTTGCTTTCCATTTGAAAACTCATAGGCGTACCTTTCTTTCTTGTATCTTCTATCCCTCCAATGTCTGGAGAATCACCACAGTATGTGGTTTACTGTTATTCTGTTATAGCTGTTTAGACGGCTGGACTGTACAAGTTTTAGAGTAATTATTGAGCACTATATGTGTAAGCCAGTATGAAATATGATACATCAAATTAGATTTCCTCCACCAGTAAACGTGAATATATACAGGTAATACGCAGGTATTGCAAATATATGAACCCACCACCTTAATACGGAAAGCTTATTCAAGCATATATTGTAATGTTACAGTCACTACAAATAAAGGTTATATACATATCCACCATCACCGAAGAATGTATATACAACCTTTCCTATTACGGAAATTAAGTCTACATATAGTAGAATCAAGTTCATTCACTTCTAACACATCTCACTTGAGTCATCAACTTTACTTTAAAAGACTGTCATTTAAAATCTAAAATAATAGAATCTAGACCACAGCTTTAATTTCATTTTCATTACTTCCACAGCCTCATTTGTACTTCTATGACTGTACAGTTCTATTGTAACTTTAACACAATGTCAATATCTAGTCAGAATAATACCGTTTTCCTATCTTTAACTTAACTTAATGTTAATTTATATTTAAACACTAAAAAATTTATTACCCTTAAACTATTTGATTTTCGGGGGGTCTTTTTTCATGAAATATTTATTTCCACTGAGCTGTCAATGTTTAGCTCTCCTGTCCAAAGGGTTAATCCGTTTTGGAATTCGAAGGTAAAGAGATGTTTCAGAGGCTGGCATTAACAACAAAAAACTCCAGGGGGACTCAAAAAAAATTTTGGCGGGGGGGGGGGGGGGGGGTTCCTCCTGAACCCCGACTCCTTCATAGACTACTTTTATATGAATTTACTACCCCATTGTAGACTTCTAATGGGATAAAGTGAAGAATATGAACACAATACTAGTACTACCAGTATGAGTATTGTACAATACTGGTAAAAAATTTTATACCAGTATTGTATGCAACAATATGTCGTTTTCGAGATCCCTTCATTCCCGGAATGACGTAACATCTTTTATGACGTTCCCGGCGTTTTGCAGGTTCACTCACATTTCCGGTTTATTGTATATCCAACACACACAACGTCAATGCGTCTGAGAAAGCCTACCTAATTTGTTACATAATGGAGTTTTACTTTCCCCGTGAAGATGAGTATTTGTTCTGAATGACGTGATTTTTATTTGCACTTTTTAAAGGATTTTTTTCCCAGTTCAATCGATGCAAATGCCACGAAATTGAAGTTCACTTCCAAACATAAAAATCTTGTGTTATCCTGTAGACAGTGTGGTCATGTTACTACGGTTCTTAAATTCAAGCTTCATAATAAAAAAGGACTGAAAAAATATGACTTTTTACAACATTATATAAGTGGAACTTGTCCAATAAGATATTATTATTTACAACAAGTACGAAGCGGAAGACGTCAAGCACCGCAACGTCACTATTATCACGTGACAAAGTGCTAAAATAAGTATGTTGTCCCGTAGTAGATCTTGATCTCGAAAACGACGTATTCTCTTATCCGGCGTGACATCACAAAGCTGAATTGACCAATCAGTTCAGTCGATTTTAATCTTGTACTCCAAACATAGGCGGTAAAGCGATCGATGTTTTCTTATACAATCTATGTAAAAAAACGATATTTTAAATTGCAATATATTCGGTGTTATAATACCTACGATCTTGAAATTCTGATATGATGTTTATATTGGTGTTCCAAATACATAATTCGAGTTTCATTAAAATATCTTGAAAAATGAATGAAAAAATCAAAGTTGAAGTTACTTAGATATATAGTGAAATGTGGTCATTTTCACCTCCTCCACAGGTAAAGTGCCCAGATGTCCGGATAAGAGAATACTGGAATTACTAGTATTGTATTGTTTACAATACTAGACGTACCAGTCTTGTGAAATATACAATACTAGTTGTACCAGTATTGTGTTGCTTACAATACTAATTGTACCAGTATTGTGTTTTTTACAATACTAGTTTTACCAGTATTGTATTTTTTTCAATACTGGAAATACCAGTATTGTAATTTTTTACAATACTAGCTGTTCCAGTATTGTATTGTAAACAATACTAGTTATTCCAGTATTGTGCTTTATACAATACTAGTTATACCAGTATTGTATTGGGCACAATACCGGTAATACCAGTATTGTACATTTTCACAATTCTAGTTGTACCAGTACTGTCTTGTTCACAATACTGGTATTACCAGTATTGTAAAACTTACAATACTGGTATTGTCGGTATTTTATTGGGGACAAAACCAGTAAAACCAGTAATTTTACTGCTTACAATATTCTATTATTATAAGTAAATGCATTGCGGGTGACAATACTGGTCATGTATTGTAATAAATGTTGCAAATCGTTTTTGCAAGGGTTATGAGAGAAGTATGGAACTGTTTTAGGCCTATTTCTAGTCATTTCGTAATCCAATTAAGCAGGTCCTTTTGTCATTTTGGGAATCTAAATAAGTAGTGTAAAAATATAGTTCTGCATGAAATAATTTTATTGCAAAGTCCTTTTAAATTCCATAAAATTCATGTTTTACTGATGTATTTATCTTTATAATTTTACTCATTGTGCAATTCATTGATTCATATCTTGGGTTATAAAATTTGTTTTTTTTTTTTTAGATAATCTATTTTGAAACAAAACAAACAATAAGCACATAATATCCAAAATACTTCTTTAACCAGTGTCTTCAATACCGGAAATACCAGTATTTTCCAGTATCTTCCAGTATCTGCAATACTGGTTGTACCAGTATTTTCCAGTATCTTCCAGTATCTGCAATACTGGTTGTACCAGTATTTTCCAGTATCTTCCAGTATTGTACAATACTGGTACACATATTACAATACTGGTAGTACTAGTTGTGTTCATATTCTTCACTTAATCCCTTCTAATGTAAATTTCCAACTCCATTGTAGACCAAAATGTAGACTGAATTGTGTCACAAAGCAATAAAAAAAAAAAAATATTAAGTCAGATCAGTAAAAGATGAACATAGGATGATAAAAGTAGCTTTGTAAATGACAGATAATTCTGTCTAACCAAAATGCCAGTATTATGCACCCTTTTTGAATGTCAAATTCTCAAATTTCGCGACATACAAGTGTAAGCAAAAATAAAAGTTAATGAAAATTTTCAAAAATGATATTAAAATCAAGTATTATCTGCCAATAAATATTAATACAAAAGACTACATGCAGAGATTCCTAATAATTAACTACCAGATAGGATGTGAAAAAAGTTATCACTGATGTAATCCAATAAAGATGCTGACCTGTCATGATTGAGATCCAATTAAAACATCATGATAGAATGTTCTCAGTTAATTATAACCCCATTAGAGACTGGATTTTATTGACCCCTTTAGAGGAGAAGTTTAAATGACATACCCCATCATAGACAAAAATCTGAAAAAAAGCACCCCCATCAGAACCTCCCCGCCACCCAATATATAGTGAGTCTGGCTTCAAATTCCATACTTTAAGGGATTTAGTACTTGGTGTGAATTATTGCCTTCACTTGGTGTATATTACCCCCTGTCTGTCATCATTAGCATAAAAGCTCACATTCTTAGTTCACCTGGCTTAAAAGGCCATGTGAGCTATTGCCATCACTTGATGTCCATCCGTTTCAAATATAATCAAAATCAGATCTTTTCAAAAATCTTCTCTGAAACCACTGCTGTTTTTGCCAAATAACTCAAAATGTTGCAGCTATATTAAAATTCTGATATTGTAAAAATGACCAGCATGGCAAAATCTACCTGCCCTGAAATTTTATCTGAAAAGCCATCTTGGAGTTATTGCCCCTTTTCAGTAAAATTGTAATATTTTTTAATTTTTTCTTAAAAAAAACTATATCAGATAGAGGTACACTTTCAATTGCAAAATTATTCAGCATATCAAGATCTACACAACTAGAAATTTTGAAGAAAATCTAGGCTATGTAGGAGATATTGTTCTTTGTTTGTCAATTTTTTTTATAAGTTTTTACATTTTACCATTTCAAAAGACGTGAAGATTGAATGCAAAAATGTTCAGTATGTCGAGGACTACATTTTGTTTTCATGATGGAAATTGTCGACCTCATCCAAGATGACCTTCTCCTCTGAGACTACTTGGACCCATTAAACCATTCTTGGTGACAACTGCCCTTATTTGGTCCCCTTTGAAAGTTTGTCTGGCAAATGCTCATCAGATCCAAGATGGATGCCAGCGGGGAACATAGTTTAACATTGGCTCTATGGAAGAAAACATTCTAAGATCTTCTCCTCTGAGGCTACCTTGCCAATTGGAACCATACTTGGTCATAACTGTCCTTAGTGGGTCCCCTTTTAGAATTGTGAGGGTCCTCATGGGGGGGGGGGTCCTAGGAATCAAATAATCATTACATTTTTGCCTTGGTAATCAAATAATCATAAATTTTTACCTTGGTAATCAATAAATGTTTGGCTTAGGAATAAAAAAAATGCAAGCTAATAATCAAATAATCATTAAATAAATGCTCTTGTAATCAAATAATCATTAAAAAAATCCCTGATAATCAGGTAATCAAGAAACCCATGACGGACCTCAATTGTATCCGGTTAGTTCCCATAAAATCCAAGATTGCCACAAGCCTGGAACTTAGTTCAACATTGGCTCCTTTTGGAAAATCACACTCTAAGATCTCTTCTGAGACTTCTTCATCGGTGTCGTATCTCAAGCTTATAAGCTTATAACAGCCATCACATGATCACAAGTTAAGTTTTACTTACAAAAGCTGATATTTATTTAAGGTGTAATTGATCGTTTGGAAATACAGCAAAATTTTGCATTTATTTTCTGTAGAATATTTATAATGCAGTATAAATGAATAATTTTTATGTATTTGTTTAATACATATTATTTTTTATGCCCCCAGATCGAGGATCTGGGGCATATTGTTTTTGTCCTGTCTGTGTGTCTTTCTGTCTGTTTGTCCGAAACTTTAACCTTGACTATAACTTTTGAACTATGTAAGATAGACTTTTTATACTTGGCAAGTGTATAGGTCTAGTAATATGCAAAAAAAGATTAGGTGAGGTCAAGGTCACAGAGGTCAAAAAGGGGTGAAATTGGCTGTTTTCACAAATTTGACCTTAGAATCCTTATTATTTATCCTATTTAGACGGGGTTTGTTTTATGTTATTGCCAATAAAATTGCACAACTGTAGTATGCCAACAGATTTGAGGTAGCATTTACTGTTTTTGAGAAACAAGAGGCCCAAAGGGGGTCAAATGGAAAAAAATGAATTTTTAAGTTTTTATTGGATCTAGATGCAGTATTTTTTTGTAGGTTTCTTATAGCATGTTTAAACAGATACATTTAACAATTAAAACCATTCCAATAAAAAAGAGGCCAAAAGGGTCTTCATCTTTTTCAGAATAAAGGGGTTGTATTGGGTGTTTTTATGGTTTTTATGGTAATAAACAACTTTTGAACTATGTAAGCTAGACTTTTAATACTTAGCAAGTGTATAGGTCTTGTCAAGAGGACCATGTCAACATGCAAAAAGATTAGGTCGAAGGTCAATGTCACAGAGGTCAAAAAGGGGCAAAATAGGGTATCTTCATATATTTTACTGTAGAATCTGGGGTGCATGTATTGTTTCACAAGCACATCTTGTTTTTCCAAAAACACATTTTTGTCAAGCCTTCGACGATAGTTGAAAAAAGCGAGACATAGGTATGGTGATTCTGGTGGTGGTGGCGGCAGCGTCCACAATTGTTTAAATTTAAGTGTTTTCTTGGGTCTGTTTAACATCAACGACCTGTGCTAGCATATTGATATTTGGTATGCAGTTGCATTAACATCAGTACAGCTCAGTTTCTGTGGCTTTTAATGTTTATGCCCCTGCAGTCATGCTCCACTGACTTCGAAAGTTTGAATTGTTTTTTTCAAATGTTTAAGTTTTTCCTTGTGTCTGTTTAGCATCAACCACTCTTAGTTGCCCATTGATATTTGGTATGCAGTTGCATTAGCATCAGTACAAATTGGTTTCAGTGGCCTTTTATGTCTATGCCATTGCAGTCATGCTCCACTGACTTTGAAATTTTGCACTGTTTATCAAATGTTTAAGTTTTTTAGCTCACCTGACCCAAAGGGTCAGTGTGAGCTATTGCCATCATTTGGCATCCGTCTTCCATTAAACTTTTCACATTTCATCTTCTCCTCTGAAACCGCTGAAGCAAATTCAACCAAACTTTACAGGAATGATGTATGGAAGGTCCCTTACAAAGATAGCTCATTTTGTTCTGATCCGATAAAAAACATGGCCGCCAGCGCAGAACTTAGGTTTAACATAGGACCCTATGGGAAAAATCACATTTTCATCAACTCCTCTGAACATGCTGAAACTGCTGAAGCAAATTCAACATAACTTTACAGGATTGATGTACTATAGGTCCTTTACAAAGATTGCTCATTTTATTCAGATTCGACAAAAAACATGGCCGCCAGCACGGAACTTAGTTTAACATTGGCCCTAAGGGAAATTCACATTTTCATCTTTTCCTCTGAAACCAATGAAGCAAATTCAACCAAACTTTACAGGAATGATGTATGGAAGGTCCCTTACAAAGATAGGTCATTCTGTTCCGATCCGATAAGCATGGCCGCCAGCGCGGAACTTAGGTTTAACATAGGACCCTATGGGAAAAATCACATTTTCATCAACTCCTCTGAAACTTCTGAAGCAAATTCAACATAACTTGACAGGATTGATGCACTAAAGGTCCTTTACAAAGATTGCTCATTTTATTCGGATTCGACAAAAAACATGGCCGCCAGCACGGAACTTAGTTTAACATTGGCCCTATGGGAAATTCACATTTTCATCTTCTCCTCTGAAACCACTGAAGCAAATTCAACCAAACTTTACAGGAATGATGTATGGAAGGTCCCTTACAAAGATTGCTCCTTTCGTTCCGATCCGATAAAAAACATTGTTGCCAGCGCGGAACTTAGGTTTAACATTGGACCCTATGTGAAAAATCACATTTTCATCAACTCCTCTGAAACTGCTGAAGCAAATTCAACATAACTTGACAGGATTGATGCACTAAAGTTCCTTTACAAAGATTGCTCATTTTATTCGGATTCGACAAAAAACATGGGCGCCAGCATGGAACTTAGTTTAACATTAGCCCTATGGGAAATTCACATTTTCATCTTCTCCTCTGAAACCACGCAAATTCAACCTAACTTTACAGGAATGATGTATGGAAGGTCCCTTACGAAGATTGCCCATTTCTTTGCGATCCGATGAAAAACATGGCTGCCAGCGCAGAACTTAGGTTTAACATAGGATCCTATGAGAAAAATCACATTTTCATCAACTCCTCTGAAACTGCTGAAGCAATTTCAACCAAACTTAAAAGGATGATGCACTAAAGATCCTTTACAAAGTTTGCTCATTTTATTCCGATTTGACAAAAAACATGGCCGCCAGCACGGAACATAGTTTAACATTGGCCCTATGGGAAATTATTATTTTTATCTTCTCCTCTGAAACCACTGAAGCAAATTCAACCAAACTTTACAGGAATGATATCTGGAAGGTCCTTTACAAAGATTGTTCATTTATTTCTGATCCGATAAAAAACATGGCCGCCAGCGTGGAACTAAGGTTTAACATAGGATCCTATGGGAAAAATCACATTACTCCTCTGATACTGCTGAAGCAGATCCAACCAAACTTTACAGGAATGATGTACGAAAGGTACTTTACAAAAGTTGCTCATTTTATCCCAATTCTACAAAAACATGGCTGCCAGCATGGAACATAGTTTAACATTGGCCCTATGGGAATAACATCATTTTCAATATCTGCACTGAAACTATTGAAGCAAATTCAAGCAAACTTTGCAGAAATGATGTATGGAAGGTCCTTTACAAGGATTTCTCATTTTGTTGGGATCCGACAAAGAAAATAGCTCCCAACATCGAACTTGGTTTAGAATGGTACACATATATATTAAATCATTTTTAGCTCACCTGGCTAATGCCAGGGTGAGCTTTTGCCATCACTTTGCGTCAGTCGTCCGTCCGTCCGTCCGGTGTAAACTTTTCATTCAAAGATCTTCTCCTCTGAAACTACCGGGCCAATTGGCACCAAACTTGGCCCTAATAGTCCTTGGGTGGTCCCTTACAAAAAAGGTGTTTTTTAGGTCTGTGCGATTTCCAAGATGGCCGCCAGCTGGAAACATAATTTTAACATTAGACCCTTTGGGAAAACACTTTCAAAGATTCAAAGATCTTCTTCTCTGAAACTACTGAGCCAATTGCAACCAAACTTGGCCACAATAGTCCTTTGGTGGTCCCTTACAAAAAAGGTTTTTTTAGGTCCATGCAATTTCCAAGATGGCCGCCAGCTGGGAAAATAGTTTTAATATTGGACACTAATGGGAACACACTTTCAAAGATCTTCTTCTCTGAAACTACTGAGCCAATTGGTACCAAACTTGGTCACAATAGTCTTTGGGTGGTCCTTTACAAATAAGATGTTTTTCCGGATCACGCTACATTCAACATGGCCGCCAGCGGGGACATAGTTTTAACATTGGACCCTATGGGAAAACACATTCAAGGATCTTCTCCTCTGAAACTACTGGGTCAATTGGAACCAAACTTGGCCATAATAGTCCTTAGGTGGTCCTTTGCAAAAAATATGTTTTTCAGGTCAGTGCGATATTCAAGATGGCCGCCAGCGGGAAACGTAGTTTTAACATTGGACCCTATGGGAAAACACTTTCAAAGATCTTCTTCTCTGAGACTACTGAGCCAATTGGAACCAAACTTGGTCATGATAGTCCTTAGGTGGTCCCTTGCAAAAAAGATGTTTTTCAGGATTGCACCGTATCCAACATGGTCGCCAGTGGGGAACATAAATTTAACATTGGACCCTATGGGAAAACGCATTCAAAGATCTTCTCCTCTGAATGTAATGAGCCAATTGGAACAAAACTTTGTCGCCATAGTCATTGAGTGGTCCCTTGCAAAAAGGTGTTTTTCAGGTCAGTGCGATATCCAATATGGTGACCAGCGGGGAACTTAGTTTTTACATTGGACCTAAGGGAAAACACATTCAAAGATCTCCTCTGAAACTACTTAGCCAATGGAACCAAACTTGGTCAAAATAGTTTTTATGTGGGACCCTGAAAAGAAAACTGTTTTTTTTTTTTTAGGTTCACACTTTATCCAAGATTGCTACCAGCAGGGAACATTGTTTAACATTGGACCACAT
>MJUU01011954.1:2387-17945 GCA_002080025.1 Modiolus philippinarum | reverse complement strand
CACCCACCCCAGATTTTTTGTTACAGGTGGATGAGAATTTACAAATTAACTTGATATGGCCTTTTGTTTTTTTTTCAAGACTAAAGGATTTTTTACCTTTACATATTGATACATGCTACGATTGCCTAACGTTTGTCTGTAGACACTATTAGTTTTGGCCAATAACTCAAGTTCAAGTTGATCAATCTTTATGAAATTTTGACACAATGTTCCTAGGCACAAAAGGAAGGTTTGGATCGGTTTTGGTCATTATGGCCCCTCCTGTTTTTAAAGTAGGGGTCAAAGAGGGCAAAATTGGGTGTTTTCACCTATTTAGCTGTAGAATTTTTATTAATTATCGGATTTTGATGTAATTCTTTCAGTGTGCTCCTGAGGTAATTTCAAATCAGTAGTTTGTCAACCGTTTTCACGTCACATGTACCGTTCATGAGATAAATGGGGTCCAAAAGGGGCAAATTTTAAAATTTTATTTTTAGTCTGATTTTGATGCCATTTTTAGCAATAGATTCGTTATGAAAAATAAATAGAGCGCTGCACCATCAGATTTTTGATAATTTGTTTCCTTTCCGAGTTATGAGGGGCCAAACAGGGCAAAAATTGCTTGAACATGCAGATTACATAAAATTTTTATTTTTCATCGGATTTCAATGGGATTTTTTTTCTTTTGATTCGTCATGATTCGTCATGATATAAGCTCTCAGTAGTATGTGAACAGATTTTGTGTAGCTCTTACGGTTTCTGAGTTACAAGGGGTCAAAGGGGTCAAAATTGCAATTTCTCTAAATATGTGAAATCTTTATTTTTCATCGGATTTTGATGAGATTTTATTCTTTGGATTCCTCTTGATATAAGCTTTCAGTGGTTTGTCAACGGATTTCGCATAGCTTTTACTGTTTCTGAGCTACAAGGGGTCAAAGGGGTCAAAATTGCTATTTTTCAAAATATGTGAAATATTAATTTTTCATCGGATTGCGATGGCATTTTTTTTCTAAAGATTCTTCATGATATAAGCTTCAAAGATATGCCAGCAGATTTCGAGTAGCTCCTACAGTTTCCGAGCTACAAGGGGTGAAAGGGGCCAAAATTGCTTTTTTTTCAAATATTAGAAATTTTTATTTTTCAACAGAATTTGATGGGACTTTTTTCTTCTGATTCCTCTTGATATAATGTAAGGTTTGGCATTTGGTCAACGGATTTGGTGCAGCTCTTACCGTTTCCAAGCTAAAAGGGGTCAAAGTGGCTGAAATTTTCAAAATATGTAAAATCCTTTATTTTTCTGTTGGATTTTAATGGGTTCTATTCTTTGGATTCCTCTTATCATATTGTTTAAGTAGTATGTTGACCGTTGACCAATTTGATATACCTCTTACCATTTCCGATCTACATAAGAAATCATTAACGCTTATTTTTATATTTGCATTAGTTTGTGTGCAGCTTATAACTTGGTCTAGTTCTTTATTGTGTCCATTTTATTACTGTATCATGCTCTTTACTGTGTCCTCATTCATTTTGAATTACACTCGTTTAAGTTTCAGTGTTCAACATACTGCGGTCGTATCAAGGCTGTGCTCGGCGTAGCCCTTTATTCTTTACTTATAACCCATGAAACACTACATTCGGACAATTTATTGTTTTTCTTCCAACTTTATGTTTTGAAAGAGTTTTGATAGAAGCGTATGGATAGTATACATTGTAGTTTTTATACCCGCCACATGTAGTGGCAAGGTATTATGTGATACCCCCAGTCGTGTGTCCGTCCGTCCGTCCCCCAAAGGTTTCCAACTGATAAATTGTGAACGAAATAACATACTGTCTTCAAACTTAGTATGTAAGTTGTTTACCACAAACTCAGGCCAAGTTCAATTTTTGGTTCAGAGGCTCAAGGGGTTTGGAGTTATGCCTCTTGAAACTTGGAAATTTTGTTAATTTTAGGGTTTCTGACTGATAACTTGTAAACAAAATAACATACTGTCTTCAAACTTAGTATGCAAATTGTTTACCACAAAACTCAGGCCAAGTTGGCCCACCCCTTTGAAAAAAGTGCTAATTTTGGCATTTTTTCGTTCTAAAATCAGAATTTGACAACCGGAAGTGAAGTAAATCTTCTGAATTAGTGATGCATGTTAAATTTAAGAGTTTTGTCCCTCCATTGATGGCAACCAGTAATCGATTCAATAACACTTCCAGTCTACATAAATGTTTATGGAGAGCAAAATCTGCAGAAAATGTCATTTTTTCCAATTTTCGAGTTTAATGACCTCTGGTGACCCCAAACCGCATTCATACCGATTTTCTTTATCTTGTTCACAGAGATCACTTATGTGACATTACTTTCAGAATAAAAGAACACAGTGACGGAGAACCAGGACCTTCCTTTCATGCCCACCCCCATGAAAAATGACCAATTTTTGTCTTTGAAAAATTGGTTTGGGTATTGATAGTGTTCAATTTTTCCAAATCTGACTGCAATACTACATTGCTGCTAAAAATGACAAGAACAGAGTCCTAGCGTTCTGATGAGCCAAGTTTGATGACATTCGGTAAAGTATGGAGCACCATATCGAAATTTAAGACAAAGTGACCCTAGAGGCGTCCAGAGACGCTAGTGAGTGGTAAAGAGTTAACAGAGGACCCAATAAGAAAATGCTGTAAATTGTTAACTCTGAAAACTGTTTCATACATCAAAAATAGGCATACTTAATAAATCATACTTTCATGCTTAAGCCCTAATTTCTCATACCAGCAAAATCGTGAATTTCGATTTCTGAAGATTGCAGGGATGTTTATTCTCCCATGAGTTGAAGATATGGGATCCACTGTAAAGTTTTTTGTCTGTCTGTCTGTCTGTCTGTCTGTTTGAAAAACTTTAACTTTCATATTTTACATATGTATTTCTTGTGGCAAGAGCTCTCAAACAGTAATTTCACCTGATGACTTTCACTTTTCATGCTTCAAAGGCATCCTAAACACATCCCTGCCCAGCCTGATTTTTCCAACTTCTTTTTAATCTTTTGCTCATTTTTGGTCATTTTTACAGCATTTTTCATAAATAAAACATGTAAAAGAAAAAAACAAAGTTGGTGTTACCTTCCAAAACTACTTAGTAATTTAGTATATATGAAAATAGTGTATACATATCATACATTTTGATATGTCTTTAGCAAGAAATTTTTGTGGAAAACTACATTCGGTTTTAATTGGCGGAAGTCATGCAAATAGTTGCAAATTTCTTAATTTGAACCATTAAAGTTTCTATGTAATAAGGATGTTGTACTACAGTATGTAATTGAGATGTTTCTTGTGGTGTATCTTTATAAATACGAAAATAGATTTAAACTCAAGCACCTTGTTAGCCAATTGTGATTTATATTATACATTACTTGACTTTTGACAAAAAGTCTGTTTATTTGTGTACAACAAGGTGATAATTATAAATCTATCATAACTTTGGTTTTTAACCTTCTAATTTGTTGTTTCCGATCGGTCAATTTGATTGTAAAAGTATTTCCTTTTTTTTAAGGTTAGTGAAAAGTGTAGAGATCTGTCACAGCTGATTGAGTTGAAAGAATACAGAATGTTTGGGTATTGAATGTATACAAACCATATTTTATCAGGTATAATATCATAAGCATACAAAAATACACCATACAGCAATATGAAAATAGATAATTCTCAGGATCCACTTTTATTTGAATCTTCTTTTATCCATTACCCAATGCAGAGCTCTACAAGAAATCGGTCCTCCATTTTCTAGATCACTGGATTATTAGGATCAGATTCTAAAACTACCCTATTTGACAACATGAAGTCACATTTTGTCACATTGTTTAACCTTGTGATTTTTGTCTCGCCTGCGACGAAAGTGGCTGAAAGCGAGACATAGGTATAGCAATCTGGCGGCAGCGGCGGCGTAAACTTTTTTCTAAAACCTTCATAACTTTTCAAGGGTAATACATACAAACATCATCTTTGGTCCACAGCACCACCAAGTGATGACCTTTCCAGCAGCATATATTTTGGATGACCTTGACCTTGTTTTCATGGTTCAGTAAGCACATAAACATTGCGACAGTTTCACATTCAAGTCCTTTTCTCAGGAACTATAATACCTAGACTTGTCATATTTGGTCTATAGTGAGATCTATATGGGTACATGGCAGTCTGACACCTGTCGTGTTGCCTTGACCTCAATTGCATGGTTCAGTGAACTTAGAAAATCTGCGACATAGTTTCACATTCAAGTCCTTTTCTCAGTAACTGTTACACCTAGACCCGTCATATTTTGTTTGTAGGGAGATCTATATGGGTACACGCCAGTCTGACACCTGTCATGTTTCTTTGACCTCAATTTCATGGTTCAGTGACTTTGTTAAATTTTTACATTCAAGTCTATTTCTCAGCAACTGTAGCCTCTAGACTCACAATATTTGTCCTATAGCAAGATTTATTTGGGTATATGCCAGTCTGNTCAGTCTGGCAGGTGACTTTTGTCCTTGACCTCAATTTCACAGTCTAGTGAGCATGTTCACTTTTCTGATTAGTTCACTTAGATTTCACATCAATTTAGATTCCAGCAGGGACAGGCGAGACATCTTTTAGGGTCATCACTTGTTATACAGGAATTTTACTCCATAGATGTTCATATGTTGTATTCAGCCGTATTCAATACTGTGAGCATCAAGATATGCAGACATGAGTCAAATGCATTCCATTCTCGTGATATTTGAGGATCTCTTGCTGTTGGGGTCAGATGGTTGCATTTCACAAAACACTTCAACGATCATGCAGTATTTTTATACCCCCACCCTGTAGGAGAGGGGGTATACCGTTTTACCCTTGTCTGCTTGTCTGTCCATTCATCTGTCTGTCCACCCTGAACATCTTTCATCAAGGATTCCTCAGCTTGTGTATGTAGTAATGATTCGATATTTGGTCAGAAGCTTTAATATGATGAGTTGTACTGTGCCTTCCCATTTTAAGTCTGTCACTTATCTACTTCCTGTTTGATGATAACTTTGATTTTTCCCATTATAGCCATATTTTCTCCGTCAAGGATTTCTCAGCTTGTGTAATGTAGTAATAATTTGATATTTGGTTTGAAGCTTTAGTATGATAAGTTGTACTGTGCCTCCCATTTTCAAGTCATTAACTCATCTACTTCCTTTTTGACGATAACTTTGATTTTTTCCCCATCATAGCCATATATGGAAACTTTGTGTCAAGGATTATTCAGCTTGTGTATGTAGTATTGATGTAGTCTTCCCTTATCAGGTAACTCGTCAACTTCCTGCTTGAAAATAACTTTGGTTATTCCCTATTATAGTAATATATATTGAAAATTTTTCATTAAAGATTTCTTGGCTTGTGTATGTAGTAATGATTTGATATTTGGTGTGCAGCTTTGATACGCCAAGTTGAACCCTGCATCCGATTTTCAAGTCCCTAACTCATCTAGTTTCTGTTTTACAATAACTTTGATTTTTTCCATTATTTCTGGAGTCAGTGGAGGGTTTATCATTGTGTCCACTGGCTGCCATTCACTGACAGCTCTTGTTTGTGACAAGTAACACACAATTCGTAATATCATTTTGGTCAACATTGCTTATGTGAGGCTTGCCAAGGATGCTTAACAAACAATCAACCGACACTTTCATTTTTATGCCCCCAGATCGAGGATTGGGGGGTATATTGTTTTTGTCCTGTCTGTTTGTCTATTTGTCTATTTGTCTGTTTGTCTGTGCATCCGAAACTTTAACCTTGGCTATAACTTTTAAACTATGTAAGATAGACTTTTCATACATGGCAGGTGTATAGGTCTAGTCAAGAGGATTATAAATATGCCAAAATAAATTAGGTCAGGTCAAAGGTCAAGGTCACAGAGATTAAAAAGGATTAAATTGGGTATTTTCATTTATTTTACTGTAGAACCTGGGGGCATATGTAGTGTTTCACAAACACATCATTTAAAACACAGATGTATTGAAAAGAATTGACAAATAAGATGTGGTTTTGCTGTGAGATAGCTTTTGAAGAAAAAATTGAAATTGAATTTGTCCAATTCTGCAGTTTTTATATCCCTTGCACTTATTAGCAAAGCAAAATTTTAGAAAAAAAGTCAAATTTAGTTATAAAGTTTTGCATATATATCAACAGGGAAATCTTATTCATTTTTTTCCAGACTTATGTCCCCTTTAAGAAAACCAGACCAAATTACTATTGAGCAGTGAGTTAGCACACTGTCTATAACCACTTAACAATTAAACATTTCTCATTTGAAGTAAGTGATGAGCAGATTTGCAGTCTGCTGACATTGAGATCTGAAGCAATTCAGGGAGTTGTGCCCCCTTTTTAGCTCAGAAATTTGACTTAAACAGTTTGCCAGCAAAATTTCCTATGTTTCCACTTTGTAGAATTTCATGGAATTTGGTACAGGATAATTACAACTACCATGACTACTATGTAGTGCAAGTAAGTTTTGTTTTCTGACTTTTCTATTACATCATTGCATGTGCACATTGAAAAACAAACAGATCAAAACTTTGAAATTTTACAATACAGTATTCAAGAAACCTTAATTACTATTCACAATAATGTAATAAGAAATTTTTACTTTGAATTGCCAGTAAAAAAAATGACAGAGATATTGTTAGTTTGAACAAGGAAAACCGAAATAGAATACACAAGAAAACAATTGAAATAAATAAACAAATGAACAGAAATGTAAACAAATAAAAGATTATTGCATTTTGATATTTTGCAATAATTATGTCTGTTTCAATCCTCCATAGAATCACCAGAATTTATTATTGCAGAATTAATGAATTTGAAAAGCAACAGATTATTGTAAATAAAAATGAAAAAATATTTTACACTGCCTGAACTGCATACTATGAACATTTTTATCTTATAAATTGAAAAATAATGACATTTATATCATATGATTATTGTTACAGATTCTGATTTTGGCTTTCACTAGAACAGGACAATGGTATTTGATAACATGGAGGTTTGGCTGCTCACACAACAGGAAATCAAAGCAATCATGACAGTAGATAGATAGTAGACATGATAGAAATTAATTTCTTATATTTTATCTCACAATATTACTTTTGTAGCTTGTTAGTTTGTCCCATCACTTGGCCTCTGTTTTCAATCCTGAACTTTTTTCTTAAGGTGTCTCGGGTGTCTAAAACTTCATATCAATAATGGGCTTCTAATGAAAATTGGAATTTAACATTTAAATGTTGTAAAATTGCGTTTCAATATTTTATGGATCATAAATAAATAGAAGTAAGCAACACTTGTACTGCTATTTTGCAAAATACTGGTATGTCACTTTATGAAAAACTCTTATTTTATTAAGGGGAGAAAATTATGTAGAAATAATAAGGGAAAACCATATTTTCATGATTTAAAAAAAAATTGATCAATGACCCCTATTTTTATTTCGTATTTCGAAAGTGATTTCTTCAGCATACTTTATTATACTACATTTTCACCAAAATGATATATAAAATTCAAAAATTATATTTCTCCCTATATAGACTATAATAAAATTATAGGTCAAAATCTGGCTTTGTTCAGAAGCTACTCTTGGGAAAAACAAGTTTGGAAACATTGATTTTTCACCAAAAGTTTTGAAGTGCATGTAATAAACTTTCAATCAAAAGAAAATTAGGAAAATCTTTCATATTGTTTTTAGTACGCAGAACTATATAAAGCCATCGAGCAAATTTGACCAAAACATTTGTCACGATAGTTCTTCAGGTTGTTTTTAGATTTTGTACCTAATCCTAAATGGCTGCTAACAAGGAACATAAAACTAGACAGAGTAATTTATTTATCAATGTTCATCTCTGAAACCTTGATATGGAACCAAAATTGGTTGCAAAATAGTCTTTTGGAATCAAACTTAAGCAATAATACATCAATAGTCCACGTCAGTGGTCCACTTTGAAAAGTATGAATTTTAAGTTGATATATATGTCATCTAAAATTGTCACCACCAGCCATTGGTCTGTTTGCTTATCTGAAGGGGATGGTTCAGGTGAGCAATATAGGAGCTTATGAGCTTTTTCTTTAATGATCATGCCACTATAAACATGCAAAAAATTACTTCATAAATGAATTTGACTCGACAGGAAAAAAAATAATTGATTTGGGTTTAACATGATCTTTCAACATTATTTTAGCTCCATCACTACAATTGTCTCACAGACATTAGCCATTTCTATGCAGGGATAAATTAACATCTAGTACAGTGAAAGTTTCCGAAACCATACATTTTATTAAAACTATTAGATCTTTTTCAACTAACAATTTTACTGTATAAACCTGTGTAAAAAAAACACCAGTCTAAACCAAAACAAAATTTTCAGTCTCAAAAGGTTTTCAGTGTAGACACTGGTCTCACTATAAGTAACAATGTGACAGCCATGTGTAAGCAGAATAAGTTGTTGAACCTGACTTTATTCTGATTTTAAGGGCCTAAATACTGTACACTGAACTAAAAGGTAAAGTTCTATCCCTGCAAAATGGTTGTGAAGTTAATATACAGAAAACATTTTTTTTGCAATCCCTGCAGGGTAAAACTTATAGTGACAACCTGTTGTCAAATAAACATGATACATTTCACTTTATTTCTGCCTAGCAATGGTTAACTTATTTTTTCCACAAAATATTTAAATTTAGATTTTTTTGGTTTATTTTCTTGTGTCTCCAAGCAATTCATAAGACAAAGTAGTTCTAGATATTGAAAAAAGTATCATTAAATATGCATTGACCAGCCTAAATCATAACTGAACAAGGGAATTTATCATTTTGTCTTGTGAAATGGGTACTTGAAACAGTGAGAATGACTTTATGTTTGATAAAACAGGGACTATAAATATTCAAGTTTGTATTGTCAAAGACTCTCTGTACAAGTTCAATAAAATATTGATGATTTTATTGCAGGGTTATAAAGTTTATGACAGAGGCAGGAAAGGAAGATTAAAGTATTTTTTGAAACTGAAAATGTCATTTACAGAGACAGAAAATAATGGAAATTTGGTAAGTACTGGTCAATATAAAAAATAGTGCAAAAGTAACCAATCTTATGGATAAAAAAATAATGTCATGATACCATTATCCTAAATATGGCATCCACATTTTTGTGTTGGCAGAAAATAGGTACTATTCAATGTAAAAGATTGTGTATTTTATTTCTAGAGAAGTGAAAAACCTTCGTTTTGTAGAAATAATGTCAAGATTATGCAATCCTCCTAAATATGGTGTCCACATTTATATGTTGTGAGAAATGCCAGTTTGAGCATGTTTAAGCTTGTGCCTTTAAACGTTCTGGGATGGAATTGTCTGTTCTGGTGGAATTTATCAACTTCCTTACAGTTACTTTTCAAAATTTTTTGGCCATCATTTTTAGTTCGTCTCAACAAAGATGAGGGGGACTATTGGAGTACCCTGGCGTCCACGTCCACGTCTTGGTCCGCGTCCATGTCCGCATTTAGGTTTATATCTTGGTAACTATGCAGGGTAAGGTCATCAAACTTTGCATGCAGGTGCATCTTGGGTTGACTCTCAGCCTCCACAAAAATAAGGTCTCTTTGACCTATATTTTCCCCTTGAGTGGCTTGCATTTAAATTTACATCCAAGTTCATGTCTCAGTATCTATATATAGTATGATGTGACTTAAATTCAAGTGTACGTTGTGAGTTCAGATCTCTCACTGTACATGGTTTGATCATCTAACCTTGCATGAGCATGCATATCTGATGGTAGGTCAGCATCCAGGCAAAATTAGGTCACTTTGACCTTGTTTTCCACTTGAGTGACTTATATTCAAGTTTATGTCAGAGTTCAAATCCAAGTCACTGTACATGGTAAGATCATCTAACCTTGCCTATGCATGCATCTCTGATGGTAGGTCAGCATCCAGGCATAATTAGGTCACTTTGACTTATATTTTTCTGTTTGAGTGATTTATTAGGGCCCCGCCATGAAATGGCAGCGCCTTATAGTAATCAGCCTGTCCGTTCGTCTGTCCATCTGTCAGTCAGCATTTTCTATGTCGTACGATAACTCATGATTGCCTTCACCAATTTTTATGATATTTTTACTCAATGTTGAACTTGACTAAAGGAAGGTCCCTTTCGTTTTTGAGAAAAATCGGAAAATAATTTTTTGGAAAAAACTTAGTTTTTATATGAAAAAATGCATATTTTGAGAATTAACACTATGTTGTACACTAACTTGAGATTGCCTTCAGGGATTTTAATGATGTTTATATTCAAGATTGGACTTGTGACCAAAGGAGTCTCCCTTTTGCTTTTAAGGAAAATCTGAAAGCAATTTTTAGGGAAAAACTTAGTTTTTATATGAAAAAGTGCGTATTTTGAGAATTAGCTCAATGTTGTATGATAACTTGAAATCATCTACACAAATTTTCATAAATTTTATACAGTGTTGGACATGATCAAAGGAGGGTTCTTTACCATTTGGGGGTAAATCATGAAACAATTTTTGGGGAAAACTTTGTTTTTAATATGAAAAATGCATATTATACTCCCACTCGTGAGTGGGTGGTATATTGGAATACCCTTGTCCGTCCGTCCGTCCTTCCGTCCTTCCGTCCGTCCATCCGTCCTTCCGTCCGTCCATCCGTCCATCCTTCCATCCATCCGTCCGAAGTTTATCACATTTTTCTCAGCTACTGCTGGGCCCATTCATTTCAAATTTGGCATTTGACTTTATATATAGGGGGGAATGCGTTGTCTGACATTTTGGTCTCCTAATGATATCAACTTCCTGTTTGGCGGGACTTAGCCATTTCCCCTTAATTGAACATAGTGAAAATTTTCGTCGCACTTTTCTCAGCTACTGCTGGGCCGATTTATTTCAAATTTGGAATTTAACTTTATATATAGGGGGAATGCATCGTCTCCTATTCTGGTCGCCTTATGATATCAACTTCCTGTTTGGCGGGACTTAGCCATTTCCCCTTAATTGAACATAGTGAAAATTTTCGTCGCACTTTTCTCAGCTACTGCTGGGCTGATTTATTTCAAATTTGGTATTTAACTTTATATATAGGGGGAATGCGTCGCCTTCCATTTTGGTTGCCTTATGGTATCAACTTCCTGTTTGGCGGGACTTTGTCATTTTCCTCTTAATTGAACATAGTGAAAATTTTCGTCGCATTTTTCTCAGCTACTGCTGGGCCGATTTATTTCAAATTTGGTATTTGACTTTATATATAGGGGGAATGCGTCGCCTCCCATTTTGGTCGCCTTATGATATCAACTTCCTGTTTGGCGGGACTTAGCCATTTCCCCTTAATTGAACATAGTGAAAATTTTCGTCACACTTTTCTCAGCTAGTGCTGGGCCGATTTATTTCAAATTTGCTTTTTGACTTTATATATAGGGGGAATGCTTTGTCTCCCATTTTGGTTGCCTTATGAAATCAACTTCCTGTTTGGCAGGACTCAGCCATTTTTCCCTTTATTGAACATAGTGAAAATTTTCGTCACAATTTTCTCAGCTACTGCTTGGATGATTTATTTCAACGAGTAGGGGTATACCTAGCACGACAATGCGTGCAACCTCATGTTTTGAGAATTAGCTATATGTTGTATGACAATGTGAAATGACCCTCACAGATTTTTACAAATTTTATACACGGTGTTGGACATGATCTAAGGAAGGTCTTTTTCCATATTGAGCATGTTGAGTAAGATCTGAATACAATTGTGGGGAAAAACTTTGTTTTTTTAACCATAAAGCGCATATTTTGAGAATAAGCTCTATGTCGTATGATGACTTGAAATAACCTTCACAGATTTTTAAAAGTTTTATGCAGCGTTGGACAGGATCAAATTGCAGAAACTAAACTTAGGATTTTGTCATTTATGTTTTTCTGCAAACAGGTTATTGGGACACACAAGGGGGCGGGGCCCTTTCTGACTTTGTCAGTATTCCAGTATTCAAGTTTATGTCCAAGTTCAAATCTCAGTCATTGTTCATGGTAGGATCATCTAACCTTGCATATGCATGCATCTCTGATGGTAGGTCAGTATCCAGACAAAGTTGGGTCACTTTGTCACCTTTTGCTTTAGTCACTTACATTCAAGTTTACGCCCAAGTTCAGATCTCAGATACTGTACATTTTAGGATGATCTTGCATGTGCATGTGCCTGCATCTTATGGTCAGCATCCAGACAGATAGGTTTCTTTAACCTACATTTTATGCATGACAGACTTATATTAATGTATACATCTGAGTTCATATCTCAGTTACTGTATATTATAGGTTCATGTAACCTTGCATATGCATGCATTTTTGATAGTAAGTCAGCATCCAGGCAAAATTGGGTTGCTGTGAAAATGTGCCAAAATGAGGCGAATTGTGTAATCATTGATTACCTATGTTTTAATTTCTTACAAATTTAACCAATGCCTGACAGATGATTTAAACATATTTTTCATCTCTAGAGAGACTCATTTTCAAACATTTGCAAGATTTATTCAACTCAAGGTGAGAAATTTCATAATCAGCTTAGTTCTGGTTGTAGAAATATAGTTTCCATAACGAGAACGAGTTGATTATGAAATTTCTCGCATCAAGTTACATAAATTTTGCAAATGTTTGAAAGCGAGGCTTCTCAAAATTTATTTTACTGGATGTGAGAAATTTCATAATCAAATGAACTCATTCCTGTTATGAAAACTATATTTCCACAACCACAACTAAGTTAATTATGAAATTTCTCACTTTGAGTTAAAATACAATTAACGTGTTTAAGTTGTGGAAACTGTTTCTCTAATAACTGGATGAAAAACACCGGGGATTGTATTCCGAATAAATTTAGCCTGGAATTTCACGAAACTTGTTTTCATATCTCGAGAGAAGGACAATATTTCCATGTTGTTTCAGTGGTTGATAAGGGACCGACCATTTAACTTGAAGGGGGGGGCTATGGTTTTTTTCTAAAAAAATATTTCGGATCTGATTTTATGTGAAAAAAATATTTTGGCTGCCAAATTGATGAAAAAAAATTTTCTGAATGAGGCTTTCTAACCCCAAAAATAATGTTAATTTTGAAAAAAAATATTTTGTTGATACGAGTGCAAAAAAGAAATAATTTGTTTCGCGCGAAGCGCGAAAAAAATTTTCTGTCCAGAAAAAAAAACCATAACCCCCCCCCCTTCAGGTTAAATGGTCGGTCCCTAACTATTAATTCTGGATGCATTAAGCATAGCACAAATATTTACAAAAAAAGGAGACATTTATTCATCCATGTATCTGTAACAGATCTTTGACCCTTTTCATGTTCTCAATATCACAAAAACATTTAGGAACTGTAACATTTGTGGATTGACTAGACTGAAAGTTTTAGAAAAAAAGTAATGAAATTCACTTTAATTTGTTGCACTTCATTCCATTAGGTGATTAAATTATGCAACTAAAATCAGTAAAATCATGTAAGGTGAAAGATAATGTTTGTGGAGGCTAGTATTCAGTTATACCTAAACTTATACATCTTGAGATGCTATATTAGACAACTTAGATATGTAGCAACTAAGAGAGGAGTATAAGTATATTTTTAGCAGTATTAATTCTTAGGACCTAATTGTAACTGGGTGGTTGGATTTTGCATACTTTTTGTATTGTATACATATGCATGAAAATTCTATAGGTGCTGGGGGATAAGAATGCCTTCCAAGACTACTGTAGGTCTTCTACTGGGGAGTCCTTAAAACCCTTCATTAAAGATTTTGACTATTTTTGATTTAAGGGAGAATGAGCTTAAGTTTTAACAAGTATTGGATATCCTCGGGTTTTAACCATTCAAACAGGGTTAATTATTTTTGCACAAAGATCATAATTTCTTGGTCATAGTTACTTTAAAATCAATGTTAAGTTTATCAGTTTTCATTTATATTTTCATATCTTTTAAGATATTTAAGCCGCTAATAGAAAATGAAGGAAAACTCTTGAGAGAAATGTTTCCCGCCAAAATTTTGACGTCTTGATATAAAAGAAATTCTTACATTTATTTTCAAAATATTTTGATTAGTTGTCCTTTTACCAAAGCTCTTATAAAAAGTAGAGTTTTTATTCTAATTACAAATTTTTTGACACGGACGCATTTCAATTGGGCAGATTTTTAAAATATCAGTATTTTCAATTGGGCGTTTTTAAGTTTTGCAGTTGGGCGGAGATGCTTTAGAAGTAAAATAGAAATTAATATAAAGTAAATTTGGTGACATTACTCGAAAAATTCATTAAAGTTGTGAGATACACATTTCAAGCTCAAATAGACATGTAAATATGCAGTATTTCACAATCCTTTACAATATTATTTGACAGACAATGTTCATTTCTTAGTCTGTGGTTGATAGACATAGTAAGAAACAGTGCTCATTTTAGTCTGCTTTATTTTAAAACGATGCTTGCATGTAACTTGATGTCTATTTTAGAACGATGTCTTTAATCAAATACATGTTAAAAAAAGATTGCGTATGTCACATGTAGAAAAGATTTGTTTCTGAGAGTTTTCATCTGACAATGCCCTCCTTGTTTGATAATTTCGAACCTCAATCTTGAAGAAATACACTTAAAACTGAGATTATATCAAATAACTGAAAAAATTCACTTGAAAATCGGCATAGATGCGACTACAATTCTACCTTGCTAAGTGTTTTTTTTGTTTTTAGCTCGCCTGCCTATGCCAGGGTGAGCTTTTGCCATCACTTGGCGTCCGGCATCCGTCGTCCGTCCGTCCGGCGTAAACTTTTCATTCAAAGATCTTCTCCTCTGAAACCACTGGGCCAATCGGAACCAAATTTGGTCACAATAATCCTTTGATGGTCCCCTATAAAAGAAGTATCCGACAGGTCCGTACCTCATCCAAGATGGCCACCAGCGGGGAACATAGTTTTAACATTGGACCCTGTGGGTAAACACATTCAAAGATCTTCTTCTCAGAAACTACCAGTCCAATTATAACCAAGCTTAGTCACGATGGTCCTTAGATGGTCCCTTCCAAAAAAGGTATCCGGCAGGTCCGTACCTAATCCAAGATGGCTGCCAGCGGGGAACATAGTTTTAACATTGGACCCTATGGGTAAACACATTCAAAGATCTTCTTCTCAGAAAATACCAGTCCAATTATAACCAAACTTATTCACAATGGTCCTTAGATGGTCCCTTCCAAAAAAGGTATCCGGCAGGTCCGTACCTTTTCCAAGATTGGCGGCAGCGGGGAACATAGTTTTAACATTGGACCCTATGGGTAAACATATTCAAAGATCTTCTTCTCAGAAACTACCAGTCCAATTATAACCAAACTTAGTCACAATGGTCCTTAGATGGTCCCTTCCAAAAAAGGTATCCAGCAGGTTCGTACCTCATCCAGGATGGCTGCCAGCGGGGAACATAGTTTTAACATTGGACCCTATGGAAAAGACATTCAAAGATCTTCTCAGAAACTACCAGTCCAATTATAACCAAACTTAGTCACAATGGTCCTTAGATGGTCCCTTCCAAAAAAGGTATCC
>MJUU01011953.1:0-22112 GCA_002080025.1 Modiolus philippinarum | reverse complement strand
GGGTCAAAAATTTTTTATCACTTTTTCTGTGTAAATATTTTCTCTTTCAGTATGTTTTTTTTTTTTAACACAATACTAATATGTTATATTACCCACCTCCACTACCGACTATTTTTGAGGTACGAAAAAATAGTCGGTGGGGGAGGTTGGTAATATAACGTATTAGTCGCATGGTCTAAATCCTTCTGGAGTTTAGAAATTAAATGAAGATATCCATCCAATTGTTTTCGTCTGTAATAGCACTGTAAATTGATGTATCGACATTTCTTGAACATGTTTGTCGGCCTTAATCTTTTTTCCTGAAATGTTCAACTGACTTTCTAAATTTTTAACCTTTTCTGTAAACTGAATATGAATTCACAAAAAGCTGTCTTCACTTAATTTCAGTCTTGTTTAAAATCATTAATTTTATTTAAACTGTCTTTTACATGTCCGCCGTGCGCGGTCCCGGCTGAAGAATAGACCCGCAGCATACTCTGAGCTTGGAGTATCAGCCATCCTAACAGAGGACCCCGAGGGAACCCCGGGATATAGAAATAGGAGACAGTATCTCCGGCTTGCGGGGTGTGACCCCTCCTAAACGGAGGCTGACCCCGAGGGTCCCGGGATATAGAAATAGGACCCATTCCGTGGTTGTGCGGGGTTAATAAATACACAACCCATCTTTNTCTGTGTATCTTTTTCTTCCATAAATTGATCTATTACGTCTATGTTGCATTCATTTTTTTTTATTAAAATTCCTATTCATTTTGTTCTTTTTGGATTGCAATAGAATGTCCCAAAACTGATTGAAATAAACTGATTGAAACGTTGCGCATTGTCTAAATCCTTCTGGAGTTTAGAAATTAAATGAAGATATCAATCCAGTTGTTTTCGTCTGTAATAGCACTGTAAATTGATGTATCGACATTTCTTGAACATGTTTGTCGGCCTTAATCTTCTTTCCTGAAATGTTCAACTGACTTTCTAAATTTTTAACCTTTTCTGTAAACTGAATATGAATTCACAAAACGCTGTCTTCACTTAATTTCAGTCTTGTTTAAAATCATTAATTTTATTTAAACTGTCTTTTACATGTTCTTGAAAGCTCTTTTTTATACATTTTAGTTCTTCTCGAAGTGAATTTGAATTGTCTAAACACTTTATAAAAACTGAATTTTGTACACTGGAAAACGGCTGTTAACGTAAAATATTTTTTATTTTACAAATGCGTTGTTATTCTTGCTGAATCGCGTTTCTTCTGATTTTTTTAAAAATTTTCACCACATTATTCTGCACATTATCATTTTGACTCTGAATTCTTGAGAAACGCATTCTAGCAAAATGTCCTGATTCGTTACATCGAAAGCACATTTTACTTAATGAATCACTATGTTGATTATAATGCCGTTTTCCACATATTCCACTCGTAGGGATTTGACGCAACTGGAAGCTCCATGGTTTCCACAGTGGTCGGAAGTTGTATTCCATTTTGTTGCACAAAAGGGGTGTGACTATAAGACGCAGGTATAGAAGAATAAATGAGAGGAGTGCAAGTACTAGGTGCATGAAAAGTGTGTGGTTATTTTTATTAAGGGAGGCAGGAAGAAAAGGAAGTGTGCGGGGAAGTTTAGCGTGGTTAATTTTTGTCCAAAACATCGGAAATAAATTTTTAACCTTCTCTTGTCATTTTTGATTTCTACACACTCTAAGCCAGGTTTCCTCTGAAGGAAGTCCAGTAGGAAGCCACATTTTGATTTTCTTATTGAGTGCCTCCAGGATAAGGTCGCCACCATCTCCTTTGCGGGGATGTCCCGACATTGAAAGGGCTTCGTATGAATCTATGAATGATTTAACTTGATCTGGCATTACCAGTCGATGAAGTAAATCCCAAAGATGCAATTCCATATAATGGACCATGTTTATCGCATAAAACACGGTTGAAAATTTTACTCTACTGGCTAATATTTAATCTGACGGACGGCAGACCTATTTAGATAAATTGACAGAAGATACGTAAGGCAAACTTCTGAAATAAACATAAATTTTCTTCTTTTTTACATTCCCTTGCCACTGAAAGAAATCGTTTACAGTCGGAATTTTTCCATTTGGTACAGATGTGCAATATGCATGCAATAATTCATCGGTCATTCCAAACAAAGCAATTTCAATTATTTGCATCGACTTGTGATGATATTCCGCCACTTTACATGTGCTGGTCGTCAATTTCGATCATGTGATCCTTAATATGAAGTTCAAACATCGCTTTTGAATTGATTCCATACTGCAGTTTGGACACATAAAGGAGTTTTCAATCATTCTACATACAAGAACATAAGGAGACACATCACTGCTATGGACCACTTCCGGATTCACCATCAAGGATTCGCCTACTAACGTACTGTCTGGTTTTTTGGCATTACTGTCTCCGACAAAAACGTATCAGTGTTCCTTGTGATACTTTTAACAGTTTGAGTTGACAAGTACTGGTGTTTTGTTGTCTCAGTTTTCTTGGACAATATCAGTGCCAGACATAATTTCATTGTGAACAAGCTCGAGTCTAGACTGCACAAATTGTCTTCTTTAGTATTGGAATAGCATGTTGCATTCATTCTGCAAGACATTAACTTTATTTAGAAGTTCATTCTTAGCTAGAGTGAAAAGCCATTTCGATGATGATAAAGAAGGAACAAGTTGAATGTGACTAGAATTTGACGAACAAATATGTAAAAAATTAGTTTTAAAACTAGCCGAAGCCTCATTGTTATAATTTATACGCCATTTTCTAGCCAAGACCTGGTAATTGTCAAAAAACGTAATAGCATTTGTATCTGTCTGAATTTCTAGTCTTTTGTTACTGGAGTCCTTAATTTAGGTCATAACAGTCGAGTAGTCCCAGCTGAAGAACAAGCTGAATTTATTTCGCACACCAATTTACTGCAAGTGGAGAAATCTGACACCAAACTACAAGAAAAGTAAAATGGCAAAACAGTATTTTGGTTACAGCTGTATAGAATTTGTTCATATGCTTTCACAAGAGATAGATATTTTTTTGAGCTGCATGAGTTATCACCTCCAGTTATACTCTGAACAAATGTAACAATGAATTTATTTCTACCTTCTGGCCAATTATTAAGTACTTAGAAAATTGTCTTCCTTATGTAAAATCAAGAGACAGCGACTGAGATTCATCGGATATTCTACATGCTTGTAACTTTCCTAGAGCTGTAGAAATCCTGCATAGTTGTTCATTAAAAAGTTCGTTTTTTCAATTAATTACCTAATGTGAAGCTAATGTTGAGCGTATTTCTTGAAACGGCAAGTAAAAGTGATCCTGAACATATTCGGCACAAGCTGTACATATATATATATATTGCCCCTGAAAACAGAAATTCTTTTCAGCTAGTAGTTTATCTATGTATGCGCTAATTTCCTGAGAAAATCGTTTAAATACGCCAGATGTTTCCCCTGTTAAAATTCCTGGTGTTTTTTTTGCAGCTGCACTTTGCCTGAAAGAAATATTTGAACCTATAATGAGAAAAAAAATTGTTTTGATATTACACGCGAGGTCTGTTCTTTCCATTTCCTCAATTTTCTGACCTTTTTATAATCAGTCACACGTAGTGGCGGGGTATTATTTGATACCCAAATTTTTTGTCTGTCGGTCTGTTCGTCCGTCCGTCCCGGCGTCCATTCCTCTGACTGATAACTTGTGAACCAAGTAACATTATTTATTCAGACTGGATATGTAATTTGTTTAAAGTAAGTGAGAACCGAACCGTCAATCAAAAGAACGAACAATCCATGGACAATGGCAAAATCAGACACACTAAGAAGCAAGGACACCACTTGAGTACGGGACAAAAAAGAAAAATGAAGACACACACATGCAGATGAACAACACGAACCCAATAAAAAAAACCATGGGCGAGATCAGTTGTACCGGTAAACATCTCCTGCTTCTTATAAGACACCCGCCGTGTTGAACATGTCAACTCCGGTAGTAAAGTCGAATCCGATAGAGGAAAAATAAACTTCAGTTGTAGAGGGAAAAATCTGTTGTCATCTGGGAAACAGATATCCCATAGCGATCCACAAGATCGTGATGTCGACCGTAAAACTTCTGTAGTAATGACTTTAAGTTTTTTATAACGTACCCTTGCTTAAGTAGTCTATTTTTAAGCAATTGAGCTCTATCAAGGAAGTCACTGTAACGACCACAAGCCCTTGAGTAGCGAATGAGTTGTGAGATGTAAACTCCATATGCTGGTGCTTTTGGAATGTTGCTACAAAGAAAAGGGAAGTTGACTATTGGAAAAGTAAAGTCATCGCGTTTGTCATACAGGCTGCTTTGTAATGTACCTCTGTTGTTTAGACTTGTCTAAAAAGTCAAGCGGGGACACATTTATTGAATCATCTTAATATATATTTTTTAAACTATTCGATTACGTCATCATACAGTCTTTAAACTTTGTATGCATTTTTTTACCACAAAACACAGGTCAGGTTCGATTTGTGGTTCAGAGATGTAATGGGTTCTAGTGTTATGAGATTTCATAAAACGTGCCGGGGTTCAAATTCACAAGATTCACAAAATTCACTTGAGCACTGAGGCAGATCAGTGCAGTCACCATTTTTGAAGGAAATCATCTTAGGATCATTTTACGACTACGATCGAATATAATTGGTCTAATATTCTTTGGATAATGTGTTTTCATAATGTGCACGCCGTTGAAAGACGCTCCTTGCTGGATCAGATACAGAACTTCTATGTTCCCTTCTAGATGCCATCTTTCATGAGATACGGACCTACGTACCTTTTTTGAAAGAGGCCATCTCTGAACAAGTATGATTACGTTTTCTAACTTTGCTTGAATCAATAATGGTTTCAGGTCATCTGGCTCTATGGGATTAGGTCTTCTCTAAAACTGCATGGCAAGTCGAAACCATGTTCAAACAGAAGAATGGCAGAACAGTGCGCGACATGTATACTCTTTTCATATTTTAGTTATGGCATACTTGAATACTTAAATTTTTCATTTGGATACATTATAATTCTTTCACATTTTATTTTTTATTATGTCCAAATGTTAAACTGAATATCTGTGTATATTACCCACATCTCCTTATTTTATTATTTTATTATGTTCAGTTTTCTTGCAATAATCATGATGATTTCCCTGTGGTTACCTCTGGTTTAACTCCCTCCATCGTAGGTTTGTCCTTAGCTATATTTGATATTACTGATTATTCGGATTTTGTTTGGTTTTATGCATTATAATCATTTTTTTTTAATTATGGATTTCCTATTTTGGGGTTTTACTGCTGCTGATGAGGAATTAATTTCCGAAATGACCATACAGCTCACTAAAATTATCGGATTTAACATATATATTATGGTCTCATGTTCATTTACTTCATATCCTTTCGTAAAATATATACATAACAGTATATTAATTCCTACTTAAATGAACATTGCGCACAAGTTCCGGGAAGTTTCACACTCCTACCAGGAGTCTACTTCCGTAAACGACAATAGAAGATACAAACACCTGGCAAATCTCGTATTTTTTTTCTCCACAATTCCCAAAGATAATAAACGGTCACGATTTCCTGGATCAGACGTAGTCAAATCCCAGAGCCCAGTAAAAGCCCATTCCCTCCACCCACCTAAATTATGGCAGGACATCTGTTTTTTTTTTTTTTTTTTTTTTTGTGTGTGTTCATGAAAATTTCATTTTAAAGATACCGATTTCTCTTAGCTGAAATAGTCCCGTATGCAGATATATTTTCATATTGATTTCCTGCTATTGAAAAGGCGTTACTAGAATTTAAAAAAGTAAAATAATTAAGAAAATGTTATCCTCCATATAACATATACCTGTATAATGTTTCATCATTAGTCTTTGAATAAATGGAACTTAACCATATATATCCAAAATACAATAACAACCGAAGTTAATTGAGATATCTCGCTGAGCGCAAGCATACAAAGTATTGTACATACCTGATTCATTTTTGTAAAATTGGCCGAACGTACTTTTATATATAGTTGCCACGGAAACTTGATTTACAGCATCCATATTTTGTTTCAGATATTAAAATTTTATCTCAGTTTCCGGCAATCGATACAGCAATGTTTTCAGCAAGATTGGCAGATTGAAAATAAGAGAGAAAACAGGTTTTATAGACTTATAAGCAAGGTTTCAATACTTTTTCATTAGGTGCATTTAGAACTTCTCTTGTAGGGAGTCTGTATGTTGTAGCTAATGAACCCTCCTTTGAAAACAGACGTGTTAAACTTGGTTTACAATCTGCAACAAAGCTTAAAGCGTAACCTTCCAATCCTCCTCACGACTGTGATTTCAAACTCTTCACAAGTTTGACTATGAAAAACATCCAAACGTTAAAAACCTTTTGATCTTCGTATCAAACCACATCTGGAATCAGCTAATATAAATTTGAATGAAACAGCCCTTAAAGAAACTCCCACAAAACCCCCATGGCTGAACCAAAAACCAACATTTAATTTTGAACAACGCATATAAAAAGTTTTATACCAATCCTTTGGTTATACAGCAGGACTTTGGAAGAATTTAATCTGAACATCCTGAATACATGCAAATTTACACAGATGGCTCTTAGGATGGAGACAGAGTGGCTTCTGTCGCCGTTTTTTGGAGATCACACAGCAACTCTTCGACTACAATGCTCTAGTTCCACATTTACTGCCGAAGCTAACGCTATTTACTTAGTACTTAAATTTGTAGCTTTATCGCTAAGAAATAAGTTCACGATCTGTTCTGACTCATTTTCATGCCTATTGGCAATTGAAAGTCGAAAAACAAAACACCCAATTATTTTGAAAATAGCTGAATTTTACAAGCGACTTGTGAAATTAGGCAAAGAAGTTATTTATGTTTGGATCCCTAGTCATATGGGAAAACACAGTTGCTGACCAGGAAGCTAAAGATGCACTAGATGACGAGATGACGGATTGTTCAGTACCATACACTGACATGAAGCCTTTAATCGTTAAATACATTTTAAAGTTAGGGCAGGCCAAATGGGATCCGCATATAAATAATAAACTGCATAAAATACAGTCAGACATCGGTAAACAAGTTGGTTTCTACGGTAAAAACCGTAGGGAACGGGTAGTGGTGACCCAATGTCGTATAGGAAACACTAGAACAACACTTAGTTTTACGCCAAACACATGAAACAGTGATGACCGACCTGAATGTGTTCCATGCAATTGTTCTTATACAGTCCAACCTGTTTTAATTGAACGTGGAGATCTTTCTGATATTAGGCGTGATTTTTACGCTGCTGATTATCTAAAAGACCTATTTACAAACGTCGCTGGCGCCAAAATTGTTAAATTATAGGTTTCATTATGAGTTAGGCTTGTATATCGCTTGTTATCAAATCGAGCTATTTAATTACACAATAATAATTAACGAGCTTCAGCGAGTTAATTATTATTTGTAATTAAATAGCGAGATTTGATAACAAGCGATATACAAGCATCCTTGAAACATGTGTACAGCATAACGAAATTCACCGTTCTTTATGCAACTTTGGTATTTATTATATTTTAACATAATTGGGAGATTACGACAGAATGGTTTATCATAAGAGAAATAGGTTTCACAACTCGTGATGCTTGTATATCGCTTGTTATCAAATCGAGCTATTTAATTACACAATAATAATTAATTATTATTGTGTAATTAAATAGTGATGCTTGTATATCGCTTGTTATCAAATCGAGCTATTTAATTACACAATAATAATTAATTATTATTGTGTAATTAAATAGCTCGATTTGATAACAAGCGATATACAAGCATCACGAGTTGTGAAACCTATTTCTCTTATGATAAACCATTCTGTCGTGTTCTCCCAATTATGTTAAAATATAATAAATACCAAAGTTGCATAAAGAACGGTGAATTTCGTTATGCTGTACACATGTTTCAAGGAGTAACCTCTCATCAGCAGCATTAAAATCAAACAATATGGAAAGCCATAATCCAAAAATAGTCAAAAAAGAAGTACTCATTACCAAAAATATCGAAATAGGTAGCCAAATTCAGTACCAAGGACATCCACCGAGTGCCATACACGGAATGAAGCCTGAGTATTTTTAAAGGGTTAGAATTTTGATATAACAGTAAATTTCTTGAAACGCAAGGTAATTTTTTCATGTCAGACAAGTCTGACTATTGGGCTGGTGAATACCATGTTAAGTTTGGAGAATTTAGTTGCGTTGTGAATACATTGAAGATTGATTATGTACTTTAAACTTATCCTTATAATGAATGTAAAGTCTAACAATAAATTTTCCCGGTATATAAAGTAGAAACTGTAAACAACGATAAGTGTTGTAGATGTAGGAACTATGTTGCATTTTACGCACATGTACATAACAATCAATAGTAATGAAAGGTACATGATTCCTCGCTTGTGACAAACCTGGGTGAAAGCTCGGTTGAATTGTAATTACAGTTTTAAACATTATACAGTAATAATTTCTGCTTGTCAGTTGAGTGAAAATGTTACGAATGATTTGTAATTAAATGTAGTTGTAAATTTCTCTGTCTCTGTGGTAACTGATTCGGATGTCAATTTCCACGCGTCAATGGTCCCAATACACATTACATCATAACATCAACACAGAACACGGGAAGGAAATTAAATGGGCCAAAATATATTCAACTGTTTTGGGAGAATGAATTAATAGGTGTGTACACACGAAGCTCATTTTTTCATTTCTTCTTCTTGCCAATGGAATAAAAAATAATGCAGACGACATAATTAAACCGAGCACGGAAAAAAAAGAACTGCCATGACGTTGGTTTGACCTAATGTGTGACGTCTAGAACAACCAATGAAAATACGGCTGAAAAGTTATCTAATCGTATGAAAGGCCAATGAAATGACAGCATAAAAGTTATCACTAAGTGATACGAAAAATTATCTTATCGTGTAAGAAATAGATATTACTGCCACATCATAAGAGAACATAATAGAAATAAACCATTACATTAAGACAATAATTTATTTGCTATTTTGGCTGAAAACACAGGAATACAATTCCTATGCCGAAAAAAAAACATATACCGACATTCACCTCTCATTCACTCATTCTCTCAACATACAAAAATATATAATACGTAAGCGGGCGAACACAAAACAATTCGCCAAAAAAATAATATAATTAAATGAGAAATAAAATTGCATAAATATCTATATTTTATCCATAAAATAAAATAAGTTAATATAGTTAAATAGCAAAAATGTGGTTAAAAAACTCAATTTTTTTAAACAATGACTATAAAAACTGTTTTCAATACCTGAGTAGGAGATTATACCCATGGTCAATTGACCATAGCGTGATGGAGCGTATGACATTTGCACCGATTTCTTTTTTTCGTTTGCTCCGATTTCATTTTTTTTCATTTGCGCCGATTTTTTTTTGAGGACGCAAGGTAAACACTTACATGTAGTATGCATTGATTTTAAGTATTGTGTTATTGTATTTACATTTAATTTTGAAAAGGCAAATTCCAAGTCAAAGTTTGAAGCCAGCTTTTAAAGTTGAAATTAAAAAATAAAGAAATAAAAAAAACTTCAATAATACATTGAAGAAATTGGTTCCGTATGACTAAATCATTTTTATCATGTAAAAACTCTCATGGTACTGTTCCAGCCGATACCAATAAACGTAAAGATAGAGAGACTACATTCGCTGTGGTATAAATCACCCCCGGTGAAACTGTACACCGTGCAATCAGGGTAGCGACTAACTGTACGCAGGGTAGTGAAAAACAAACCAAAAATAGGCATGCAGACGAAAAGTAACTTCATTATTACTAGTATATGGAATGTGTATCATATTTATATGTGTATGGGCAATTGCAAAGGAAAAATACACTATTAACCTTTATTTGTCTCAAATATGTAAGCGTATATATTTTTCATAAAGTTACAATAACCAAAAGAGTTACTGTACACCAAAAGTTGGTAGCGACTAAGCAGTACGCAGGGTAGGACTAATTTATTATTTATTGAATCATTTACATTCTCTCCAAATAACAAACTATAAATAGATAAATAAATAAAGTTGTTATTTTTTATTTAATATTATTTATATATTTGATGTTGTCACCATGTGGAGGCCACTTTTTAACAGACAATCGACACTCCCATGGGAACTAACTGCGCGCCACTCTTATCTGATGTCTTTCTTTTCTCGTATGAGGACAAGTTTTTACAAGGGCTAACACAGAAAAAAAAACATTTAGCCCAGTGCTTTAATTTCAGCTTCCGCTACATTGAAGATTTACTTTCTCTAAATAATCCAAAATTCACGGCATATTTACACCAGATCTATCCAAGTGAGCTTGAAATTAAAGAGACTACTGCTACACCTACTTCAGCTTCTTACTTAGATTTTTTGATATACATTGTTGAAGATGGACGTTTGAAATCTAAGCTTCATTACAAACGTGATGATTTTAACTTTCCAATTATTGTTAACTTTCCCTTTCTGAGCAGCGATATACCTACCTCTCCATCCAATGAGGTTTACATTTCACAGTTGATTCGTTACTGTCGAGCAAATAGTATATGTAGTGATTTTTGAATGGAGCAAGAACACACACAGTCCCGAAAGCTGCTACGTCAGTGATTTGTTCAGCATTTTTTTACTTTCATCCCTTCAGAAAAACTATGGTCGACACCATAACATCATTGACAGATACGACGTGTCAGTGTCCCAATTGACAACGGACAGCTATATTTCACGTCTTGGCGTATTTTGACAAGTAAGAATAGTTGAATCTAAATGTTTATCTTAGACAACACGTAATTTCAAACAATATCATGATATCAGTTTATAATCTATAATTTTATTTTTAAAAATTCAATTATTTAATTAATTATTTACTAATAATTAATTAATTAATTATAAATTATTCTATAATCCCCGGGCTGCAAGCAAAAAAAAATAAGTAGTTTTATTAAATATAGTATGATAAAGTATTTTAGTATTACCCTCTGTTAATAAAGTATTTCTTATTCAAGCTTTGAATTCGATTAATTTGTATTACAGTCGATTTTTTTTCTTGAAAGATTAATTCAGCATACAATGGGCAGTACTTGCAGACATACGTAGATGACAACTGCCTCAAAATTCATAATGCATTATAAGTAGAAAGTCGTTTTGGTTGGCAGCATTGATTTTAACAAACGAAATATCTTTTAATCATCGTAGCGAGTTATTTTTCGGGGGTGGGTGGGGGGTAACGTCCTATATATTGGTATACGGGGACGTGCGGTAAATTTAGGAGCTTATTTTACAAATGTTAGTATTAATTTGATGCTAATTTATCCTCTTTCATAATTATTTGGGTCTTTTTTCAACACCTCTGGTAATAATTTGGGTTGTCTTTTCAATTTCGTACAAATATTGCGAGAAGATTTATTGAAAAATATCAATTTTATTAATTTAATATGCCATATTTAGGAATAACCCCTTTTCTCTTCTAATTGTACAGTAAATTTACACCATCAATTGGTATTTTTATGGATGTCATCATTAAGGCAGTATTTATTCGGGTATTGATTTCAATTATAATCTAGTATTAATTCGGGTACAATTATTGGACCCCCAGCCGAAGGTCCCCGTACAAAAAATATGAGAGTTACCCTCCGCAGTTATGGTGTTAATGTGATTGTGCATAGATATATATTCAAGATAGAATGTTTTGGCAGTTGGCATTGAAATGAAAATGCAATTCAACTGCCATACACATATAGGAATAACGACTACGTTTCTCTTATTGTACCGTGTCCAATTAAAATGCTCACTGTCACATACAATAAATGTTGCAACTCATCTGTATCTAGAAAAGGTTTTCCTATCTAGGTCAAATGGTAATAATGAGATGACTGTGGTTTTGGTGTATTTTCCCTTATCTACGAAGTTTCATTATCCCATTGCATCTGACATTAGTACAAGTAAACAAAACAGCTCATAGCAATTGTATATCAACATTTAGGTTCCATTCAGGGTGAATGTATACTCTTTGTAGGAAATGATACGCTAATTTGTTTGTAAGCATAGTCATACCCTGCGTACAGTTCGACTTTCAGTTAGTCGCTACCTACTGTACGCTTAGTCCTACCCTGGTGAAATTGCGTACAGTAAAACTTTTGCTAATTATACAGTTATAAGCAATCAAAACAACCTGAAATTGATGCATAATATGGATTGGCACCTCCGAATCTCATATTAGTAATTGAAGAAATTCATAATGTTCTTATAAAATGATAGATTAATCAAGTTACTTTTCGTCTTTATGTCTATTTTTGGATTGTTTTGCACTACCCTGCGTACAGTTCATCAATACCCTGATTACACGGCGTACAGTTTCACCGGGGGTGATAAATACTGCAAGAACAGTCAGATTTCCTTTCCTTTTTTACCATTCTGTACAATATATTTTTATTCCCAAGAGCTTTAAGCGACTTTTTTGTATTTCAGTATTGGAGTTTTAGCAAATAAATTTTCCTATAATTGACCTCAAATTAACTGGTAAAAAAATCGGCACAAATGCAAAACGAGACGCGACGGGATGATCTATTAATCTTAAAATTACTTAATTAAGACTAACAAATTTTTAATGTTTCATTTTATTTAGTAAGGTTTAAATGCATCAATTTTAAACTTGTTTTTTATTTTATCTAATATTGTTACACTTAACCAAAAATTTCTTTTATTATATTTTTAACATTTTACACATTTGTTTCGATTACTTGTATAAAGCTATGATGTTTTATATTGATATTTTATATACTTATTATAATTGTTTAATATATTTGACAGTTTTCGCCGCAATACAGCTGAAATATTGGCGTAAAACATCAATCAATCAAAATCTAAAAAAATAAAAGATGAATGTCATACTTAACATCTTTGCAGGTCATTCATGATTTGTTTATTAGCACTAAATTTTTAATAATAATCTATTCAATCATAATGTTACAATGATTGGTGTAAAACATTAAATTATCTGCATAAGTTGCCAGCAGGTGAAGCAGGTATCAAAAGACCTCGCTCCGTTCTTAAAGGACTGCAAATTTATACAGGTGAGACTGTTGGGCTAGGAGCTTCAAATGTATATGTAGATATAAAGTCAGCGACAAATCAAGATATCCATATGGTGAATGTAAGGATATGGAGTAAATGCAAATGAAACAAAGTCTTTACAAATACATGGTAAAGTACAAGCAAAGGAACAACGCTTTTATTGTTGTTCTCTATCTTGAAGTCACCATGAAGCCTTGAACAAAGAGCTTTGCTCATACCCCATAGTAAGTTCATGACCGGTTTGAGCGGAATTCTTTGCTAATTGTCGAACAATGCTACATCCATGTCTTTGCTGGTAATGGATGCGGCATTGTCAACAAACATAAATGAAACTGGCAAAGTGTTATTACAATCACTGTCATCCATTGCCCGACAAAAGCACTAGTGTCTTAAGCTACTGGAAGATCACAACATATAAACAAGCACAGAGCACTCATCAAGTCGATTGTAAGAAAACTTGACATTATAAAATAGTGAAATGTGGGCACTTTAAACAGGTATTTAGATTAAAAAATAAATGCCAAAATTTTGAAAGTATGAACAGTATATCCATATGAGAAATTCCCTCAGGAACACTTACACCATAACTGAAATATATAGAGAGCATATATCCATATTTGTAGGGTTCACACTGCTAGTGCTTTAGTTTTGTGGCGTTCGAGATTGTAATTTTTGTTAATTTGTTTTGTCTTTGTCATGCTGTCTTAATTTGTGCCGGATATGATTTGCCATGATTTTTGAACTCCCCTTTTCATCATTTTTGCTTTGGTATTCGTTTGCAGATGTATTACAAAGACATATTTTAAAACTGATGACATATGTTTGAATGTTTTTGCTTTTTTGTAAATAACAATGCATTTCTTTCGGCATTAAATCAGTTCCATAATTTGACATTTCCTCTGTGTCCTTTGTAATAATTGCTACATCAAGCAATGAGAAACTCTGCCGAAGTTATTTAAAAATCGAAATAAATGCATCTTTTTTCAAACTTCTTTCTCCCACATCATGTACATTGACAGCAACTTTATAAAGCCTTCATCTTTCAGTTTATTTATGACTGTGTCAGCTGACACAGTATTCCTCAGGTTTTGGTCAATTTATTTATGACTGTGTCAGCTGACTTACAGTATTCCTCAGGTTTTGGTCAGTTTATTTATGACTGTGTCAGCTGACTTGCAGTATTCCTTAGGTTTTGGTCAGTTTATTTATGACTGTCAGCTGACTTGCAGTATTCCCCAGGTTTTGGTCAGTTTATATATGACTGTGTCAGCTGACTTACAGTATTCCTCAGGTTTTGGTCAGTTTATTTATGACTGTGTCAGCTGACTTACAGTATTCCTCAGGTTTTGGTCAGTTTATTTATGACTGTGTCAGCTGACTTACAGTATTCCTCGGGTTTTGGTCAGTTTATTTATGACTGCCAGCTGACTTGCAGTATTCCTCAAGTTTTGGTCAGTTTATTTATGACTGTGTCAGCTGACTTACAGTATTCCTCAGGTTTTGGTCAGTTTATTTATGACTGTCAGCTGACTTGCAGTATTCCTCAGGTTTTGGTCAGTTTATTTATGACTGTGTCAGCTGACTTACAGTATTCCTCAGGTTTTGGTCAGTTTATTTATGGCTGTGTCAGCTGACTTATAGTATTCCTCAGGTTGTAATTGTATTGATGGCACCAGCTATTAATTAATAAGACCACTGTATATTCTGCATCATTTTTATGAAAAAATAGGATAAACATCTGGTCAAACCATTTACAATGTTGTTAAAAATATTAATATTTTATATTGTATACATAATTTTATATTTAAAGATAGATAGGGAAATGGTGTGAATTTAAATATATCAAAATACATGTACAGCCATGTAACCAGCAAAAAGTTGCGAGTTTAAAATTTGAGCATTACATATTTCCTTGGTTTGTCTCTAGATATCTAGTTAGCTATGGCACGCCGTATTAACATTCATTCCTCTTTCAAGATATCTCATAAAGTTTTAAAGATATCCCATATGCATTATAAGATATCTTATAAAAGATATGAGATATCTTATAAAGTTTATGAGATATCTCATATCTTTTATATGATATCTCATAAAATAATTTTTATAAGATATCTCATAAAATATATAAGATATCTGATAAAAGATATGAGATATCTTATAAAAGATATGAGATATCTTATTAAGTTTTAGAGATAAACTTTGTAAGATATCTACTAAACTTTGTAAGATATCTACTAAACTTTATAAGATATCTTATTCAATAATGTATATAAGATATCTCATAAAATAATGTTTATAAGATATCTTCTTAAATAAATAAGATATCTTATAAAGTTAATGAGATATCTTATAAAGTTTATGAGATATCTTATAAAGTTTATGAGATATCTTATATATTTTATGAGATATCTTATAAACATTATTGAATAAGATATCTCATAAAGTTTAGTAGATATCTTACAAAGTTTATAAGATATCTCTAAAACTTAATCAGATATCTCATATCTTTTATAAGATATCTCATAAAATATTTTTTTATAAGATATCTCATAAAACATATAAGATATCTTGTAAACTTTAGTAGATATCTTATAAAGTTTATGAGATATCTAGTTAGCTATGGCACGCCGTTCATTCCTCTTTCAAGATATCTCATAAAGTTTTAAAGATATCTCATAAGCATTATAAGATATCTTATAAAAGATATTAGATATCTTATAAAGTTTATAAGATATCTCATATCTTTTATAAGATATCTCATAAAATAATTTTTATAAGATATTTCATAAAATATATAAGATATCTGATAAAAGATATGAGATATCTTATAAACTTTATAAGATATCTCATATCTTTTATCAGATATCTCATAAAATAATTTTTTTAAGATATCTTATAAAATATATAAGATATCTTCTAAAATATATAAGATATCTTATAAAGTTTATAAGATATCTCATAAACTTTATAAGATATCTACTAAAGTTTACAAGATATCTTATATGTTTTATGAGATATCTTATAAAAAATATTTTATGAGATATCTTATAAAAGATATGAGATATCTTATTAAGTTTTAGAGATAAACTTTGTAAGATATCTACTAAACTTTGTAAGACATCTACTAAACTTTATAAGATATCTTATTCAATAATTTATGTAAGATATCTCATAAAATAATGTTTATAAGATATCTTCTTAAATATATAAGATATATTATAAAGTTTATGAGATATCTTATAAACTTTATAAGATATCTTATATATTTTAGAAGATATCTTATATATTTTATGAGATATCTTATAAACTGTCAATTATATAAGATATCTACTAAAATATATAAGATATCTTCTGAAATATATAAGATATCTTATATAAAATATGAGATATCTTATGAATGGAATAAATATAAAAACGGCTTGCCATAGTTAGCAGATATCTTTTGATAGACCTGACTGCTTTGTCACGAGAAAGAAATCTGACATCTTTATCTTCTGGGATCCTTATAATTTGCTCGTGTAAAATGTGCTATATATAGTGACAAAATATTATAAAGCGCATGAGATTATTCCAAATTTCAACATATATTCCAAGAAATTCAAAAAGTAAAGAAATTCTTTTTTAATAAAAAGCAAGACTTCAACTATATACTGGAATTCCATGCACTTTAGCTATTTGAACGAGACAATTCTGATAGAAGTGGTAAAACGGTTGTACTATGGCATTGAACTTCTTTACATAAGCGATGGCACCTGCTGCTTGAGACCTTGCCAGTACTAACATGCGTGCTACACAGTGGTTGGCAATCAGATGTTGATTTAACTGCCATACCATTCCTTCGTCACAGCATGACTGAAGCCCCATAATGTCGTATCAAGAGATGGATTCCACAACAGCTGACTTTGTTTTTGCCTTGCAATGCGATTCCATCATTTTTAAAAATTTGTTTAACCTTTCCCTTCACTTAGTAATCTCGAAAGAGAGAATTGGTCAAATTTTTAAATTATGCTAAGCATAAGTATAATGAAGAAAAATTCGGAATACCTATATCTCTGATGAATTATAATATTATTTACATCAAAATATATAAAGTTTAACTATGTTTTATACACTGAAATTTGTTATTACTTATATAAAGTATTAGCTCCTCATGTACAGCAATATATGTAGTTTCATAAATAATAATAATGTAAATGTAGATCCCTTCAGGTCAATAAGATATTGAGTTTGTACTACAGCTTGAAAGGATCATACATCCGCATGGAAAATCTGTCCCATGTGTACTTTGCATTCTCTCCGATGTGCAGAGCATTCAAAACATCTAATCCAAAATCTTCACAGATAAATTGTTAATGTTTCAACAGCAACCATTTCGTGTTAGTACTGACTGTTTTAGTGACAGATGGACATTTAATTTGCAGTTTGAGAAGTGTTGAACTTATTTTACCAGTATTGTAATGAGAATGTACATTGTATATTAAAACTGGTAGTGAAAAAAAAACACAATAAAAATTCAGTCTGAACTATTCCTAATCTGAAATATTTCTTACTTAAAATAGAAAAGATAAAGGGTGATGACTCCTTCAATGGTCGAAAATCACTTTCACATGCCACAATCCTCAGGGGAACTTAACAAGAAAACAATAATTAAAGACAAACGACAAACGTTAACGACGATCGCCAGATTTGGTGCCGGCACTAGCAAAAGCTAGCGGTTCATTTAAACCGGTTTATGGGTACCTACACCTATCTTTTCTCTATCCTCTATCCCTATAGTATAAATAACATATAAATAAGCCCAATTACCCAAAATCATCAACGGAACATAATTTCTGGTACGAAGCAGCTCCCTCTTGTATAACCAGTACAGACATTCATTGATGTAGATCTCATTCTCTTAGACATTTGACAGATTGGTGCTTGTTAATACTCTTGCAGCCTCAAAGGCTCTTGCTTCTTTGTAATTGTCACTACCGGTATGTTCCCGAACAAACGATGAACAAATAGATTTGTCTTTTACTAAGTCACTAACCATACCTGTTTGTGAAAAAAATATACATTACACTTGGCGATAAATTAACGACCATACAAATTTCAATTGAAAGTGAACTTTTAATAGTAAAGTAAGTGAGAACCGAACCCTCATTATAAGGACAATGGTAACATTGGAGAAATAAAGGCATACAATGATCAGAAAACAGAAAAGAAAAAAAAAAAAACAAAACGGAGCCGATTACAAACCATGGGCGGTATCAGGTGCACCGGTAGAGTAAGCATCTTTTGCTTCTTATAAGACACCCGCCGTGTTGAACTTTTCAACTCCGGTAGTAAAGTCAAATCTGGTAGAGGAAATACAAACTTTAGTGTCAAAGAGAAAGATCTGTTAGATAACCCATAGCGGTCATTGGCACGTAATATTCAAATTTAATTTCCCGCCGTGCGCGGTCCCGGCTTATGAATAGGCCCGCAGCATCTTCTGAGCTTGGAGTATGAGTCTTCGTAACAAGAGGCCCGGCACTTGGATCGGAGCTGCCGGGCGCGTCCCCAGTTGGTTGAAAGGGGAATGCCCTGTCTATGCGGGGTAGTCAGATCATAATACGGAAAGCCTGACCGCGAACCATTGTAGCCAAACTGTTTGGAGAAACGCTACGCTCCATGCAGTATAAAGACCCCTTCTATATTTCTCTAAAGAGAGCAGACGGGGGTCGTATGGAAGGGTAAATTTCCTGCCCCTACCCGTTTCTCCCCTTTTTCAGTGGCAATCAAAAGTCGTTACCCCGGTTTTCCCTTCCACTTTTATTTCTTTCTTCTTTTACTTACATTTTTTGAATTGATTAACTTGTTCTCGTCCTGATATAGCTAAAATATTGCTCATTGAACGTTAAACTCTAACTAATCAATCAATCAATCAAATTTAATTCCGAGTATAAACTAGATTTCAAATTAACGACTTTCGTCTGTCCGTCATCACATATTTAGAGTGCACCTTTTCTCTTACATCTTTGAATCGTTTGCAAGGATACTTCACAGGATTGTTGATCCAATGTTCAGTTGTGCATATTTTGATGTCAGCATGCCTAAACCTTTTTCACAAAGCTATGACCATTTTTACTTAAAACGTAATTGAATTAATTTTTTTGGAACTACTTCTACATCTTTGATCCAATTGTAACCAAACTTTACAAGTTTGTTGACCACGCTGTCTGGTTTTGCATATTTTAATGTGCGACAATTTTTTTTTTCATAGTGTTATGACCCTTTTTCACTTTAAATCAGCGAAGTTTAGTTTTTGGGCAATAGTTCATCTATAACTTGGATCCAATTTTTATCAGTTGTTTACCACCAAGCTTAGTTTTGCATATTATGTTTTCAGAATGCTTGACCTCTTTACGGAGTTGTTTGCCCTTTTCAACTTAACATTTAGTCAAATTAAATTAACTGTACCTTAATCTTTCATCCGATTGCAACCAAACTTAACAGGATAAATTAGTTCACCACAATAACTTTTTGCACATAATTAATTCTTGAAATGCTTTCCCGAAAATTTTCGAATTGTTCGCGTTGTTGGAGGAACTTCCGTTTTTTTCTTCTAAAAATCACATACTTAAACAGTCACAATATAACTAAAATACTTTTGTAGTTGGCGGCAAACAAAAATCCTTCAGGCAAGATGATTTGTTGGATAATTTTGAGATTTATTATGAATATTCGAATATTTCCTAATTATAATGATAGTCTCTTTCTTTTCTTTTTTTTGCTCCATATTCGTTTGCCGATGTATCGAAGATTATTTCAATACAGTGAATAATCCATGTACATATATGGTAGATAGTGCAATATTAACAATGTTCAAATAATGACATTTTCATCGTATTTTATAATTTTACAGATATGGAGGTTAACGGAATAGTAGAGTTAGATGATGAGGATAAAAATACAACAAATGAAATAACAACAAAAAAACAGAAAAAGAAAAGCATTTTAAGGAGGCTCACTCCTGATGTTGCTTATATCAAGGATTTATTGAAATTTGAATCTTGATTTTATCTGCACTGAAGAGACGTAAGTTGTCGAAATGCGCATATGCAGAAAATAAATTCACAGTAAATTCGGTATTTAGTTATTTGTAACCACTGGGTCGATGCCTCTGCTGGTGGACTGTTAGTCCCCGAGGGTATTCACCAGCCCAGTAGTCAGTACTCCGGTGCTGACCCGAAAGCCGATTTGGAACCTTGCAATATCTAAATTTTTGTACTAAGGAGTATCTCCTTCATGTACAGCTCTGTCCTTTGCTGATTTTGGCTTTACATTTAGATCATTTTGGCTATTTGTTCTCTATCAGTTTTTGAACATCTTTGATTTATGGTCTTCCAAACGATTGGATTTTATCTGCACTGAAGAGACGTAAGTTGTCGAAATGCGCATATGCAGAAAATAAATTGACAGTAACTTCGGTATTTACTTATTTGAAACCTATTTTAATTTACTAAGCATTGTTGACTAAATGAAACGGTAAAAAATATATATAGGTCTGTGTGCTTTTAACCGAGATACAAGTCATTAAAAAATTTGGCGGGAAATGGATTTCTCTGGATTTTCCCTTAAATTAACATTAGGATTATTTTTTGTCTATAAGCAAAGAAGTTATATCAAGAATTTTATGAAAACTTGTCAGATGTCTTAATTTGACCCATAGATCATATTCATGAAATAAAAAGTGGGGGTCCATGTGCAAAATTCTTTAAGCCAATGAATTGGATAAAACCAGAGAAGTTCCGAAATCTGACACATTCAAAAATGTGACGAGTGAGCCTCCTTAAAATGTGATGAGTGTGATTTCAGTACAATGTGGGCTAGCAGTTTTTGCCGTCACTAAAAGAAGAATGCAAATACAATGTAATATGTTTCCATGCAACCAGTGTGAAAGTTTCAGTGTAAAACCAAACTGAAAGATCATTTCGCCATTTGGATGGAAAACATGTCGACGGATAAGTATGCAACCACTGCTTTAAACAATTTACAAGTAGACAAGCCTGCTGCAACACATGAAAAGCGTAAACGACACAGAGAAATATAGAATTGATGTATACGATGAAGGTTTTGTTAACAAAAGTCATTACGACGGCCACATGAACAGACATCGTAACTATAAACAAAAAAATGTGCGCACATTTTCAACATGAAGCACTACCAAAATGTGTTTCGGTCAACCCTTTCATATACCAATGAAACTTCAGAATAATGCATTCAATTCTTAAATACAAGACAACACAAAAAACTAAAAAGCCCTGACGGTGTGAACTCCAACTGGAAAAAGAGAATATCACCAGGTGTTGTACACGTAGCATAAATAAAAGATATCTGGTATTAAGTCATAGTAGGCTTTTTGTAGTTCAGTTACTAGTCATAATATATCTATTCTCATTTGCAAAATGGAATCATTGCAAAGATCTATCAAAGCACTTTGATTACAGTAACATTTCTGTTGTGAACAATTGCAGCAACGGTTGAACATAACCTTAGCGTACACATTTTTCAGAAGGCTAGTTCGCTCTCAGGCCAGACATAATTTGATGTAAAAATACAAGCACGACAATAGCGAATGAGGTACCATGATGCTTGGATGTGGGAATACTACTGCTCAAAAACCGGGAAGGTCATGTCGAAATCGCCACGCTCGTAAATCAGTTTTCATTTCGCACGTTGAGATATGTCAATATAGAATTATGATTCCAGAATTATGCTAATTGTCGTGTATAAGTGGTCTTTTTAATTTCGAGGTCATGTGGGTATATAAATTGAGGATTATTCAATGAAACCCATCAAGATAACGTAAACTGTAATAAAAGGACTTGGCTAGTTTATTTGGGTTTTTTGTTTGTTTGCCGGGCGGGCGGGCGGCAGCGGGCGGGGAAAATGAGACACTGATTTTGTGAAATCAACTTCTCCTACAGTTTTCAACCTACATTTT